>APFE031481856.1:3819-41233 GCA_000404065.3 Pinus taeda | reverse complement strand
TCTCCTCTGCCAGCTAGACTCTTACTCCATTGTACAACCCCATTGCAGCTCGGGGGTCCGCGGGGAAGAAGAGTACCCAAGGAGTAGGTTGGGAGGTTAACTGGTGGGTCTCGTTCAGATCAAGTGCGGCATCATATACTCGCAGACGGACCAGCGACAAGGAATTACCCCCGACAACCGATCAAGCGAAATCGCGCCTCTCCGGTGTACGATACATGTGTATTTCGTCATTACTTGATCTTAGATTTAAAGCATATAATGTGGTGTTTTTTCCTGAATGAACATCAGTGATGTATGTGTTGATTAAATTGAAATCTTATTGTGTTTTTTTTCTGGTTGTAATTGCTGTGTAAAAAAAAAAAAAAAATTAGCTGGGACATTTCACTGTTTTAGTTGGGTCGTTTCACCTGGTGCCTTCCAAAATCCAAGTCAATATTTTCAGAGCTTTGGGAGTTCCGCCCAGTTAGGGTGGAATCCCCAAGCTCCTCCTAGACTTCTGTTTCTGGCAACATTGAACTTGCCAGATCTCACTAAGTTAACTAACGATCCAATCAAGTACAATCCGGCCTGGCCTCCGGTCCCAACCAAACTCCCTTCGGACATTCCAAAATTCGAAGGGAAGAGTGGTGAGGACCCAGGAGACCATGTAACCACGTTCCACTTATGGTGCTCGTCGAACTCCCTGATCGATGACTAGGGCCACCCAGAATTACTCCATTGTCAAGGATCTGGCTCAGAGTCCATGTGTCATGTCTGCTTTAGAGGTTCTCCAGTCGTGTTCGGCTCAGAGAAGTGCTTTACTTTCCACGATTGGGGCAGTCGATCCAACTAACTCTTTAGTGCTCACTTTCAACATGTTAAATGTCAAAAAGTGACTCCCTCATCATATGGCTTTTCAAATAAAGTCTACATACCGGAAAATTAACATTTTTTGTACCGTTATTGATGAAGGGGCTTCCACGTGCGTTATGTCGATGTCATGTTGGAAGGCTATTAGATCACCTTCGGCCGTTCCTTCACCTACTGTCTTGACTGCATTCGATGGCCATTATCATAAGCCGCATGGGATTATCGCAGCCTTTCCTATATGTGTTAGGGGGAAGGTCGTTAATATTGAAGTAGAAGTCGTAGATGCTAACCTAGACTATAAACTCCTCCTAGGAAGGAACTGGGTATATGAAATGGACGCTGTTGTTTCGACTCTGTTTCGTGTCATTTGCTTTCCTCATGAAGGGAAAATTTTAAAGGTTGATCAATTGGATTATTGTCCAGTTGATCCTCAAGCAAGCTCCAACTCTACTGTTCCTTTACTGGATAACCCTCGTCCGCCTACTGAGAATCTAGGAGTAGGGATGTATTCCTCGTTGATGGGTACTTTTGAGTTTTCCTCTCCTATCGCTAAAATCAATGCCATTTCATCATCTAAGGAGTTTTATCGAGATGGGTTCTTTCAAACTCGTTATTTTTCAAACCCTTGGACCTTGCCTTCACCTACGACCACATTAGTTGAGGGACAAGAGAATGGAATGGCATTTCCTATATCTGCAACTGAGCTTAGATATCAGTCTATCGTCAACTCTGCAGATGACCATTCTACTCCTTTTTCCGAAGAGGAGTTAGATGGTGATGTGGCCCCCGCTTGGAGCCTTGATTCTACCTCTGCTTTGGACTGCTTAGATTCAGTTTTACCTTCGGAAGAAGAAATTCCTAAAGCAATGATGGGCATAGGTTGACCTTGGGAAGATTTACACCATCGTTCATACTTTCTTCCTCCATTGCAGGAAGTAGAATCTAGATTCTCCGAGCTCTGTTCTAGTGATGTTTGTATGGTGTCAAACCCTTTGGCTCCAGCACACGTTCGTGTCGAAGATAATATGTCGGTGATTTCAAAAACAACACCTATAAACATCTCTACGGACCCTAACACGATTGATAATCTCTTCATCGGAATTGAGTTCCCCTGAAGAAATTCAAATTTACACTGACTTGTTCAAAGAATTTCGGGATGTATTTGCTTGGTCTTATGAGGAAATGCCTGGCATTGACCCCTCTATAGTTCAACATGAGATCAAGACGTATGAAAACGCCAAACCAGTTCGTCAGAGGCTTTGGCCGGTCAACCCTAGGAAAGCAGCAGCTATCAAAGCGGAAGTGGAGAAGCTGCTAAAGGCGGGTTTCATATACCCTGTTCCTCTTACTGATTGGGTTTCTAATCGAGTCCCTATAGATAAAAAGCAAGGAACAATCCGAGTATGCATCGATTTTAGGGACCTAAATAAGGCTTGTCCTAAAGATAATTACCCCACACCATTCATTGATCAGATTATCGACGAGTGTGTGGGTAATGAGATTTTTTCCTTCATGGATGGATTCTCTGGTTATAACCAAATTTCTATCCGTCCTAAAGACCAATATAAGACAACCTTTATATGTCCCTGGGGTACCTTTGCATATAGAAAGATGCCTTTTGGTCTTAAAAATGCTGGAGCTACCTTTCAATAGGCCATGTCATATGCTTTCCATGACATCAAGCATGTCATCGAAGCGTACTTAGATGATCTCGCTGCTCGTTCTCGAAAGAGAACTGATCACCCTAGCCACCTTCAAATGGTTTTCGAGCGATGTCATTTTTATAAAATCTGGTTGAATCCCAACAAGTGCGTTTCCGTGGTTACGTCCGGTCAGTTGTTAGGGTTCATTGTCTCAAATGAAGGGATTCGAGTTGATCCCTTCAAGGTTGAGGCAATAGTTTGGTTGCCTCCCCCGTCCTCAATTCGTCAACTTCAGAGTCTTCAAGGGAAGGCTAATTTCTTAAGGCGGTTTATATCAAACTATGCTGAGATCACTAAAGGGTTCATGCGGTTGCTACGGAAAGGAGTTCCATTTGTATGGGACGACTTTGCGCAATGATCGTTCAATGCTTTGAAAAAAGCATTAGTCTCTACCCCGCTTTTGAGTCCATCGGATTATGGAAGAGACTTTCTTTTATATCTCGCTGCAGCAGAATCAACCATTGGTATGGTTCTAGTTCAGGAGGACGATGCTCTCATCGAGCATGTGATATATTATTTGAGCCGAGGCTTAATAGGTCTTGAACTTCGCTATTCTCCGGTTGAGAAGTTGGCCTTGGCAGCTGTCCATGTTGTCCAATGGCTTCGTCATTATATCTTGCTACGCAAAACTTTTGTCTTAACGACGGTCAATCCATTTCAATTTGTCCTCAGTAGGCGAGTGATTGGGGGCAAATATAATAGATGGATAGTGATCTTGCAAGAATTCGATCTCGAGTTCTTGTCAGCCAAGTCTAAGAAATCCATGGTTTTCGCTGAGCTAATTTCTGAGCTACTTTGTGGAGAGGATACTCTTTATCAGGAAAGTTTTCCTGACGAACATTTATTCCTCATCTCTTCACTCGACCCTTGGTATGGAGATATCATTGTCTATCTCCAGACTTCGAAGTTTCCCTCTACTTTCTCCAAGGATGAACGTCATAAGTTACGTCACCTAGCTAAAAATTATGTTATCATTGGTGATACCTTATACCGTCGAGGGGTTGATTCAATCCTTTGGCGTTGTTTAACCTTGGAGGAAGCAGAGTCAGTGCTTAATGATTGCCACAGTGGAGCTTGTGGTGGTCATCTATCGGGGCTTGCTACAGCACAGCGCATCTTACGTGCTGGCTATTTTTGGCCTTCACTTTTTAAAGACTGTGTGGAAGCGGTTAAACGCTGTCACCCTTGCCAGATCTTTACTTGAAAGATGCGTGCTCATCCAGCTCCTCTTTTTCCCGTTGTCACCGTTGGTCCTTTTACTAAGTGGGGTATTGACTTTACAACTTGTAATCCGCCTTCAGCAGCGAATCACAAGTATATTATTGTGGCTGTAGACTACTTTACGAAGTGGGCCGAGGCCATGCCCACTTATAAAAATGATAGTGACATGGCAACTTTGTTTCTTTCCAATCAGGCTATCTCAAGATTCGATGTCCCAAGAGAGATTGTCACTGATCATGGCAGTCACTTCCAGAATCAACTGATGTCTGAATTGGCTCTTAAATTAGGTTTTCGCCAAGAGCATTCGTGTCCTTATTATCCTCAAGCCAATGGACAGGTCAAGGCAGTTAATAAAACTCTTGAGATGATACTCCAATGGACAATCGACAAAAATCGGTCCAATTGGCACATTATGTTGTATTCGACTCTTTGGGCATACCGGACCTCCGTAAAGACTGCTACTAGTTTTACACCTTTTCAGTTGGTTTACGGGATCGAGTCTATCTTTCCGATTGAATGTGAAATTCCATCTCTTAAGTTAGTTGTAGAGCTCCTTCCAGAGACTTCGAGTCTCGAAGAGCGCCTCCTTCACTTGGAACATCTCGATGAGCAGTGTCGAGATGCCGCCATGATGAATGAGGCTCATAAGAAAAGTGTCAAAACGCAGTATGATAAATATATCCATCCTCGAGTCTTTTCTGAAGGTGACCTTGTCTTGGTCTATGACCAAGATAAAGACACCTTGGGGGCAGGCAAGTTTAAGCCTATGTGGTACGGTCCTTTCATTATTAAACGAGTTTTATAAAAAGGGTCATATGAGTTAATTGATTTTGAGGGAAACAAGATGGCAGAGCCCCGAAACGGGCTCTACCTAAAGAATTACTTTGCTTAAGTAAGAGTTAGGAAATGGCTTCTTTATATATTATGTATATTTGTACATATATCATCGAGAGTTTTGTGATGTCAACACTTTTTGGTCTTTTGTTGCAGGTGTTGATGGATGACTTGGTCTATTTTGGGTTCGCCGATGGTGCTAGTCGGCACACTCGGAATCTCGCTTCCGCAACTTGGGTACTTTATTATCCAACTGGTCAATTGATGGTATCAAGAGGCATATGCATTGGTCCTGCTTCAAATAATATGGCTGAGTATATTGCCGTTATTAATTTACTATCCGAGGCAATCTCTTATGAGATTGACTCGTTGGTAGTTTATCTCGATTCTCAATTGATAGTGTCTCAATTAAATAACATTTATCGGGTAAGGGATCCATGTTTATATCGCCAGTATTTAAGGGTGAGGTTGTTGCAAAGATCATTTGTTTATATTAATTATTTGCACATTCCAAGATCCCATAATTGGTTAACTGATTCTATCGCTAATCAAGCATTAAACTGGCACATCAATCATTCATCATAATAAAATCAAGCATCAAAAAGTCGAACTATATATATATCATCATAAAGCATCTCGAGGGTACATATATTTTCCAAAAACATACAAAATTGGGACTCAAATGCCCATAATCATGTCCAGCATATCTAATGCCCCGGCTCAGGATGAGCGGCCAAGTAGGTAACTATCGCGTTGCTACACGCCGAAAAGTGCGAACCCAGTCACATGGCATGCCAAACACATGATGCTGCATATCCTCAGGAAGGTCCTCTATAGCAACCATCGGTACTCGATAGCTCAGTCTCGTCAAGTGTCGTTGGACGTTGTGTAGAGTCCATTCTGTCTCAGCAGCCGCCTCTTCGGCTCCTCGGCCGTGTCGTCTGTGCCGCGGGAGTCCATCTGGTTGTACTGGCCCAATATCTGGATCATGATCATTATATTAGTCATTTGAATCTCATAAAAAAATATTTTTCAAAATGCATCATTATATTTGAAAAATCCAAAAAAATCATAAAATCAAAAAATTCTTACCAAACTCGCCCCATGCTACGTTTGGCGGTAATGCTAGGTCAAGATCTCCTCGGAAATCCAGCCCAGCATAGGGGTAGTCATCTACAGCAATGATCTGTTGATCCCAACAGGTGAAGAAGTCATCGTCGAAAGCAATCCTAGGAACCTCCCCACCCCCCAGACGTTTCATCAGATCAGCCCACTGGCCCATGCGTGGATCACGTGGGGTGCTGATGGAAACTGTTACCCTGGGGCGGAGTGCGGGAATCCTCTCAAAGAAGAAAGTGCATAAGATAGTCCCGTAGCCAAAGTTCATGGTCTGTCCCCTCTTAATAGAAGTGAGCTGGCTCTTCATGCTGGCTAGAAGAGGAGTACACCAGTCAAACACAGTAGTGAGACAATCAATTGCCACGCTCATGGTGAGGCGTGATGCCTGATGCAGAGAGGATGATCCATTCACTCGAGCTATGGTGAATAAAATGATCCTCAACGATAAACTCGCCACATGTGCGATAGAGATCTGGCTCCCAACTTTTTTGGGATGTCCTGGGCAGTATATCTGTACGTAGTCCTCTATAGTGAAACTGCTCCATGTCCTGCCCCGGCACTGTACTACCTCTCCCCTTTGGGAAAGGTCCGTGATAAAATAAATATCCTCCACTTCTACTCTGAGTGGCATTTGATCAATCATGAAGGCTTCCTCCTCGACATCCCAATAGTCAATGAGCATTTCAAGCAATCGTACATTGGCTTTCATGTTCGGCAGTTTGAAGAATTTGAGCAAGCCGCATCCCCGTAAAGCATCCAAGGCTTGAGGATCATTCATAACTTCATTATCCACCGCTGCATGTTCTCTTCCACGCCATGTGATCGGCATCCTGAGAAAAAATTGAGTTTCAACCGTTAATTTTTTATTAAAATTGGTTCACGGCGTATACGCGGGTTACTGTACACACAGTTATGTATAGGGCCCACGTGTACGCGGGTTTCATATTATCAACCCACGTATATGCCGCGTTGAAATTTTGAACAATAGTTCAATGGTGAAACATCAAAGAAAAATCCTAAAACTAGTCACAATGAATTGCAAGCTAAGTATAAGAGTTACCTGGAAGATTTTGAAGAATTTGAACGGTCGAATTTGGCACACAGGAAGTTCGCTCCTTTGGCTCCAAATATTTGCTCTCCAACTCAATTGGTAAAAATGGTGAGTCCAAAATCCCTTTTATAAGTTTTGAAAATGCAAAATTTTTTCAAAATTTCATTTTGTTTGGCCTCATGTGACTTTTCACTTGGGAGCTTGGAATGTCAAGAATGGTTTGTTTTTCAGGACATTTTTGACATTTTTGACTTTTTCGAGACGATTCCATGACTGTTGACCCATCATGGCAGGTATCATTTTTTCACTGGCATATAGGTTAGGGACATCATTTTTCCGTTGCATCATGCATACTAGCCTCCATCTGTCGATACATCTGCCATAGGGTCGATCCCATCGTGTTATGGTTCGTAAGCCATCATCACTCGCCGATTTTTAAAATCATGACACGATGGTAGAGCCATCCTTTACATGGGCATCGTAGTTAGCACCTCACTGACATTTGTTGCCCATGTTGCTCCAATTTGAGTAGGCTCGGGAGTCCTTTGTAGTCCTACCATGACTTATGCATTGAAGACTCATTCCTCTTAGCTTCTTCGCTTTGTTCTGGCCTTATACCCCAGAGGCTCCTTTGTGTTGAGTTGTATTACTGCATTGCATGTTGACCATTTGCACCTTTTGGCCTAGAGCCGGCTTCACTTGGACTCGTGTTTAAGCCAACTTTTGACCATGATGACTGCAAAATCAACCTTGCATACTTTTGACTTCTGCAACTTGACACACCTTGACCCGTGGAAGGAAAACACCTTTGAGTGTCACTGACCAATTTCCGCCTCCCTGCATTGAGCATAGGAATGTTCCATTCCCAGGAACTAGATCATATGTTTCATCGACACTCGTTCTTTCCACTATACCATAGCATTCTTTTATTCTTTTTCAAGCTTAACAGAAAAAGACAAAAAAAAATAAATATTCCAAAAAGAGCAGGAACGGGATAGTATTTCCATTTATTGTTGGCAGCTAGAGTCAATCATGTCGCCCTTGAATAAAGCACTCAAAACAAATTCTCCTCCGTGTGGGTGGGATTTAGTTTGACTTAGGTACGCCGTAACCTTGTTATTGAGTCATTTCTTCCCTGATTGGTTATCTCTTCCAATCATATGGAGGGTTTGTTCATGCCTCCTGCATGACGAACTTATACATAGTCATCATATGTTGCCATATAGTCACATTGAGTCGTGCTTTTGTTCAAGGGAAGTTAGCCTGAGTCGACCTTTCTCCGGTGTCTCTTGACTCATTTTTCAGTCGGCCATCCTAGTTGTCAGTGTCATGTCTATTATCACATCAGTTATATTGGTCCTTTACTTGTGCCAGTTTGAGAAGGTCTCCATTGACTTCTTGCTAGCTGGTCTTGTCCTTATCGACAACGACATCTTGCTCTGAGGACAGACCTAGAGCTGCACCCTAGCCCTATTTTCATTATTGATAGGTTACCTTGTGCCCAACATCGATCAGTATCATGGGTCTTTGACTGAGTGGTTTCCCTTGTGTTCAACGTCAGATTACATTATCACACATTGGGATTTGTGCAGTACCTTGGTTTCCATTTGACCCTATTGGTGGATACCTCGCCTCTGTGTTGGCTTTCATTATTGGTTGGTTCAAAGGGTTTCTGCCATGCGCTAGCCACATCTTGTGTATGCCGGAAACGTACTTTGATTGGGTTACTACATCTCTTTCGTCCGATTCCTTCCACATTATTGGCCTACGGGTTACACTCGCACTAGATTGATGAAGGATGCCTTAATGCCTTCCTTCTAGCGGATATTTCCCTATCGACTCCGACTCATTGCTCTGGGGCAAAGATTTAGAGTCCATTTGGCAGTACCTTGGGGTTTGCAGTCATTAGTGGAAGATCCTTCACTATCG
Source organism: Pinus taeda (assembly GCA_000404065.3). Classification (NCBI taxonomy): domain Eukaryota; kingdom Viridiplantae; phylum Streptophyta; class Pinopsida; order Pinales; family Pinaceae; genus Pinus; species Pinus taeda. The sequence continues at coordinate 32,527 of APFE031481856.1, read as the reverse complement.
ACAGTGGGAAACCATCATTGTCTCATGATCGATAGATTCTCACAGGTGTTTGACTTTAGCTCATTTATTCGCACTTGTTGGATTGTACTGGGTACCTTGACGCTCATTATCATTATCGGTGAGTAGTCTTGCGTTTGTTAATGGTATACATCAATGGCCAGTAACCAAACGATTTCTCACATGGTCGACTTCAGATCATTTATTCCCATGGTGTAGAAATGTACCACGGCGGTCGGTGAACACCTCAGGTTGTATCAGCATTCATTGGTTCACTTGACAGTTGCTCTTGTTGATGCTAGTTGATACCACTCCACCTTATATGTTGCAGTCAGTCATGGTGACATTCTACATGCTGGCACCTGAGTTTGCAGTGTAGTACCATCCTTTCCATCATGTTTAGTTGGTACCTTGTGGGGATCAGTCTTTGATATCAGTGATCCATTGTATTTCTCAGCATCATTGACAGTTTTATATGTGATATTCAGACATGTGCTTGTTCGAACATGATCAGATGATCCATTATGTATTTTCCAGTCATTTATACTTCTATACTTAGTGGATCCGCTTGTATTTGATATGCAGACATGCTTTGCTTTCTCTGAGCATGGGTATGCCCACCTCAGACGGTGTTTCTTTCTGATCTCCTTTTGTGGCTTAGCAGGCTGAATTCTGGTGAAGTACTTCTCGGTTTTTGGCAGATTTCCTTTCCATGTACTTGCTTAATATATTTCGGCCATCATGTACCCCTTCTGACCTCATATATTAGGGGGCATTTGTTATAGCTCCAAATCTCACTATTATGGTTTGTGATGCTGCACTCATGGCCTAGGGAAACCCCTCCTTCCAGACCTGGTCCCAAATTTAAAAAACAATGTTTTATTCCTTGTACGTGACATTTCCCTGAGTTAAACGCATGTATACGCGGGTAGGCATGTACCCAACCCACGTATATGTATTAAAACACTTAAAAAAATATAAAAATCCTTATTTTCGAGCGGAGATCGCGGGTTTTACCTGTTGATCACCTGTTAGTGCCCATGGCCCAACTGTTCCCAACCAACTCCCAACTAAAAAACTACTTTGGGAGTGGTATAAAAAGACATCAGACGGAAGGCCTAAAGGAGGAGAGAAGAGAGAGAAAGGTTATTATACTGAAATTTTTCCCCTGACCAAGTTTGAAGACCCTTGTGCCTTCTGCACTTCCCCCATTTGTACAGGAAACACTTGTTTCCTTGTGTGTTGATGTTCATCCACTAGTTATGGCATCATGGAATGAGTCTTGGAAGGAGATATGCTAAAGGCTTGAGGCTGGATGGATCCGGAAGGAAGCTTTGCTTGGAGCCTGCGAAAGGTTACTCAGGTGATATTATTCCTTTTGTACATTCTATTTGTCTATAATAAAGAAACACGTCTTGGTTCCTGATATGCTTCTTCTTTATGTTTATGATGTTCATGTTTGAATTCATATGTGAATGGTTGTTTAAATTTCATAACTAAATACCTTCTTTTATAACATGAAGATGATTTCTTTATAAGTCTTTGTCCATACATTGTTGTATTCTTTGGAATTGGTTGTTTTACAGGACAAAGGAGCGAAAGGGACTTGAAGAAGGGTTTGGACCCTTGAGGAACTTCTCGAACGTAAGACCTGAGGTACGCCCCTCTTACTATAGAATTTTCTTATCATAGCATAATGGTTGTGTGAATGTGTGTTTCTATGTTTAGACAACTTTCATTCTGCTACAGTTTCCACCCAAAAGCCCTAGGGGAGCAAATCCCTCAACAGTAGTATTTGAAGGATCCAAGCAAGTTTGTAGTTGCTACTACCCCAGTTGTGGCATTGTATTTAAAACTCATTATAGCTTTTTGTCTACATATATATGCATTGATTCATCGATTCGACTGTTGCATAAGAGTTTGGTGGGCTATATAAAGGCAATGATTGTTTTGAAAAATAAAAGTAATCTTTTGTGGAGAAAATTTTAGTTGGTTGTATTGTCAGAACTTAGTGCTGGTCATGGATAAACTCTTATTTTTATATGGATTGTAATTGGTGCTTGTTGGTTGCCCACTGATCACTTGTTGCACATTTATAAAGGATATTATTGTGTACTGTGAGTGGGAATTACTTTTCTGCATTGAGGAGTAGTTATGATCAGTCTTTAAGGTGTAATTATGACATTGAAGAAATAAATGGCCAGAATCAATGAAGTATTAGAGTTCCTCAAAACTCTGAAATTGTCTACTACTCATGATACATGAAAAGTTGGCAAATTTTCTCTCACAGACATTTAGGTTTGTCTACAAAATGGACAAGAAAAGATAGAATTTTTAGAGCTCAAATCTCAGCTACAACAAGAAGAATTAAAACAGAGGAGTCATCATTCTAAACCTGTTTCTGTTCAGAACAATGAAACAGACTCCAATAAACAACAAACAATATTGTTGAAGTTCATTCAGATCCAGTGCCCAATAAAGCAGCAGTTGTACATGTAGATGCAAAAACTCAGTCTGCACTTCCCAAGCCTGTCATTAGACCTTGGGAACAACTTGTCCACAAAAAACACAGAACTGGTCTCGGATATGAGGACTTGTCCATTCATATTCCAAACTACTCAAAGCCCATTCAGTTTCAGAGTGTTGGATGCCTTCATGACAATTCACCTCCAACTGTTCCAAATTCTACTCCTCTTCCACAACAACAACAACAGATTGTGAAATGCCAACACTGTGACCAAGTTGGCCATCTGAATGATCATTTTTTTTATCTTCATCCATGTAAGCATTGTCATAAAACCACCCATTCTTCAAATAGATGCTTCAAAAATTCATCTTGGATGGATCGCTTCTTGGCAATGGGAATCAACAACCAAGAAGATATTCTAATCACATGTTAGAACTTGTTCCAGAGTATTGAACAGTCTTGCAGTTGAGTTTTCTCCATCATCTCACCTCGTATCTAACAGGGGGGAAATGATGGTCATCTACAAGCTTCAAAGCCACATCAAGCGAGCCCGAGCCACAACCTGTCACACCAGATTCAGAGTTGTAGCGAGAGACAAAGATGGCCCTGAGCATGCCTTCAGTTGGTAATTTGGGACACTTCCTCTAGTAGAAGACTTCAGCTTCTTGCCAATTTTGGAGGAATTCTAGGAATAAAATTGGGGACACTTCCTCTAGCAAAAGACTCCAGCTTCTTGCCAGTTTTGGAAGAGTTCCAGGAATTTCATTAAGCATTCCAAAGTTGTTGGTCATCCTTAAACCATCACAAGTTGAGACTTCCCTTTTCAGGTTGAATTTCTCCCTTTTATGTGGGGTGAAACCTCCATTTCATGGTTGAAGGTTTCCCTCTTCAAAAAAATAGGATCACTTCCTATAGAAGAAGACTTCAGCTTCTTACCAGTTTTGGAAGAGTTTTGGTAATTGCACTAAGCATTCTAGTGTTGGTGGTCATCCTTAAACCACCACCCTTTATACCAACATTCCAGAGAGCACATTCAGCCTAGTGTTGCCATGCATTTTTTCACATTTAGTATTACAACTCTCTGCTTGGACTCATACATAACCCTTTAGATTAAGGGGGGGAATGTTGGACACCTAATCGTCAATGGGTTGGTGTGGAAGCCGAATAGACAAAAGGAGTCCAAGAGACCTTGGGAAGTGGAACCCAACAGTTAGAACATGTACTACAAACGTATATCATTTCTTAATAAAATAGTATTCTCATGTTTTATCTTTCAGATTATGTTGCTACCATGTGTGTCTAACAATCCTGGTCTAGTGCATGACACATGAAATTGAAAAACACAATTGTCACTCCTTTGTAATCAGGGGTGATCCAAAACTCCCTCTTGATCTTTGACCTTTTAGGGCTCCCTCTTAACTAGGGACTCCTTCATTCAACAAATTCTTCTTTGTGGGTTCTTCAGCTGCTTAATCTCCTTCCTTTCTTTGATGTCATGAAGTCTTTGTTCGAACTTCTTCTAGGTAGGGCACCATCCATCGATCACTTTCCTTCCTAGTTTATAATGGAATTTCTTCCTTCGTGGAAAGTGGATTTCTTGTCATACATTAGGTTTTATTGTCATCTGGCTACTCCTTTGTCATTTGTCCATGCTTCGGAATACTCTTCTCGTGGATGCTTCATTTTACTTGCTTGTTTACATGCTTCGACCTAGTAGCCCATCATGACTTCATCCTGATATTGTTTCAACATTAAATGGTGCTTTTGTTGTATGGCTTCTTCCTCATGGCATCTTCGTAGAGTAGAATCATTTATCTACATCTTTCATCTCTCCAAGGCCTTCATAGGTGTCAAGGGTCCTTCCTTCATTTGTCAGAGTTGTCATGCCTTCTTTTGGGAGATATCTTCAATGGTTCTTTGTTAGATAGTGATTCTTTGTGATCATGGTGTTCTTCACATGCTTGATCTCTTTCTTCATTTGCTTCTTATTTGATAGATTGGTCAACCACCTTATGCTCCTTGTGAGAGAACTTCTTCATTGCTTGCTTCTTGGGCTAGTCAGCATTTCTTCTTACTTCTTAGTTAGAAATCTATACTCCTAATGTGAGAATATCCTTTTGTTGACCTTCATTGCATTTTAGTACATGCCTTCAAGCATGCCGTTAGTGAAAGAGATTCTTATCTTGATTCTCCTTTGATCATCTTAGCTTCATTTGGTTATCCTTGGTGTGGCCCTTCTTGCTTCATCTTAGCTTGCTTGCGTATCATCCTTTTCTTGAATCCCATGAATGGGATTCCCAATGAGACGTCTGTTTTGGTTCATGGACCTTCTTTTGAAGATTCCATCAAAGGATCTTAAAGACCCTTGCCTTGCAAATGTTTCTTTTCTTTTTATGATGGAGGTCTTCTAAGATTCTTAATCATGATCAATTTTCTTTCATCGTGGATGAGGTCCTATACTAGGTATGTTCCTTCTACATGAATATCTTGAGATATATCTACCATGATCCTATATTCTAGAAGATATTTCTAACCATGCATTTTGTTCTCATTATAAATTATACTTCTACATGAGTATATAGAACTCTATGTACTTCATGCTTCTAGATTCTAGAAGATGTTTCTAGCTATGCAATTTTTATTTTATTCCTACATGCTCCTATCCTACTCAAAACCTTGAAAGAAGACTTTAAGTAAATAGTTTGACTTATTCATAGTAGAGATCTGGAGGATATTCCTTCTTTTGCTTCTTTTATTGTTTCACCTCTTGAGTCATGTGATCTTCCTCCCCTTTTATTTTGTTGTTGGTGTCCTTCTTAAGCTTAGGACAATTCCTTTTTTAGTGTCCATATTCTTGGCATCCATAGCATTGGATTTTGGATATATCTTTGTTGTTTGTTCTTCGTGGACCAAATTTTCCAACCTTTCCCTTTCTCTTGGCCATGGTAGCAAATGCTTGCTCCTTTAATCCCACATATTCCTTTGCTTTAAGTCTGGTTCCTCTGTCTTGCATAGAGACCACATTTAACTGAGTTTGGTTACTTCCTTCTTGGCATATATTCTTGATGTGAAGTTGCCCCAATCCTCAGGTAGAGAATTGAGTACTACAGTTGTCATTTCTCTGTCAGACATGACTTCCCCAAGATCTTGAAGTTGATCCCTCATCTCAGAGATATTCATGAAGTAGGGAGATATTCCTTCCTTGGATATAGTCATCTTGTACAATTCATTTCTTAGAGATATCACTTCTCTCGTTGTGGATATCGAGAATATCTCTACTAGCTTATCATAAATTTCTTTTGATGTTTCAAATTTGGAGACATAAGGAATGAGAGATTCCTTGATAGATTCTATTAGAATCCTTTGAGATCTTGTCTCATCCTTATTGTACTTGGCTAAGGCTTGGGTTTGTTCCTTATCAGGGATAGTGATATTCCCTTGACATGTTCTAGAAGTTTATTCTCTTTGAGAAGTAAATCAGTCCTCTTCTTCCATGCAAGAAAGTTATGGATACCTACCAATTTGTTGCTTTCCTTGAAAAAATACATTGATGTATATTAAGAAGGGAACATATACTTACTTGATAGATTTTGAAATGTAGTGGATTTGCTTTCTCCTTGAAGACTTGATGGCTTGTAGATGATGTAGGTCCCTCTTTGATCTACTCTTCTTTGTAGGTGCCTTTATGTAAGGCTCTTCTTCTTGCCTTGTAGTCTTCCTTGATGAATGATAGATGGTACACCTTATTTTCCTTGAAGTAATTGAGACTTCTTGGCTTGAAGCTTCAACTTTGTAGATGTCCTTTCTTAATGAGTGACCTTTTGAGTGTTCTTGAGATGCCCTTTCCTTGATGTGTCACCTTATCTCTGATACCATGTTGAAGAATCAAGGGAAATTAGGTGTATTTTGATTCTTCTTGACTTGATAACAATTTGTGGATTTTTTTTACTTTTTATTGTTAGCTTAATGTTCTTCTTCTTATTAATGCATGTGCGTGTACTTCATCAAACTACTACCAAAAACATAAAAACAAGAACACAAGATGTTGGCTCTCTGCCAGGGCCAAAACCTCTCTTCTCTTGAGAGGAAAACCCTTCTATAAGTTTTCTCTTATTTAAGCTTCTTTCTTGATCAATGCCAAACCCTAGACCCTTGACTAGAAGATCCTCTAAGCACAAGTCAAGTCCTTCCTTTTCTCTGCACTATGTTTTCCCAGCACTTTGTCCACCTCCTTCTGCACTTCATCCTTTTTTTGGCACTTTGTTCTTCTTTCCACTGTTAGTAGATCTTCTAGAAGAGATTTTTTATCTTTTGTACTTAGTGATATCCTTCACCTAAGGATACTCCTTTCTTCTCTTGAGCATCCGAGTTCCTTCTTGATATATAGTGGTAAGCTTAGTGTGACAACATTGCATCCCTAATTCTCGCATGTGTGAGAGGTACCCTATAGAATTAGGATCTTTTTCCTTTGCTAGAGAGATAGGCTTCTTCAATTGACTTCGGAGGCCTTATAAGCCTAGTTTCAAATCCAAACAACATTAGTTTATGGACTGTTTGTCCTTCCTGTCATATCTACAAACTTGACCACCCTTTCTTCACATGTGTGCTTTTTTCTAGCCCTAGAAACAATCCTCTTCACTTAGGACTTTCTCCTCCTTCCTTCACTGCACTAGGAGGCCTCTTCTTCATCCTTTGTTACCCTTTCTATAGCATCTTTTCTTTGCATATTTCAGAGCTCCTTGGTTAACCTTGTAATGGAGTGGATAACCTCTATATATAGAGTATTGTCCATCCTTTTAGGCAGACTTGTTATGCTTACTTCAGATGGATTCTTTGGTGGTGTCACATACTTGGAGGAGACTCTTTAATGGTGCCTTTCCTTTGGAGGTGTTTCGGGTAGAATCACCCTAGGGTCTTGGGTTGGGAACCCCAACAGGGTGAAGGGCGCACAACATAAAGAGACACACAAACAAGAAGTCCTGATACTTAAACAGTTAAACTTGGTACATAAGGTCTTACCCGTAGGTCCTATGTTTGAGGTCGTTCCCATAGGGTTCAAACCCTCTATTTCTTCCTTGCATTTTAAGACCTGCAATTCATTCAAGGCAAAGCATATACACCAAAAATAGCTGAAATAATATTCATGATAGAAAATGCTAGGCCAAAGCCTAGGCAGAATACATTTTAAGATAGATCCCATTTCTGGGCTTCGCCAATTCGTTTCCCGCAAAATCAACCAACTCATAAGCTCCCTTTTCAAGACCTTTTTAACAATGAAGGAACCGTACCACATAGATTTGAACTTGCCTTCCCCCAAGGTGTCTTTTTCTTGGTCATAAATCAATACAAGGTCATCTTCATAGAAAACCCTAAAACAGACAACCTTATCGTATTGACCTTTTACTCTCTTTTTATGAGCTTCGTTGATTATGGCCGCATCTCAACACTACTCATCAAGATGTTCCAAATGAATGAGGCATTCTTTAATACTAGATGTATCTAGAAGAATTTCAACAACTAGTTTAAGGGAAGGAATTTCACATTCCACGGGAAAAATTGATTCCAACCCATAAACTAGTTGCAAATGACTAAAACATGTTGCAGTCTTGACTGACATTTGGTATGCCCAAAGCGTCGGATATAACATAATGTACCAATTAGATCGAGATTTGCTAATCATCTTTTGCACGATTATTTTTAGGGATTTACTCACGGCTTCAACTTTCCCATTAGCCTAAGGATAGTAAGGAGATGAATGCTCCTACCGAAAACCCAACTTAAGAGCCAATTCAGACATCATCTAGTTCTGGAAATGACTACCATGGTTAGTGACAATCTCTTTGGGAATACCAAACTAGGAAATGACTTGGTTGAAAAGAAATAGGGTTGTTGTTTCACCATCATTATTGAAAGTGGGCATAGCCTCGACCCACTTAGTAAAGTAGTCGATAGCTATGATGATATACTTATGATTTCCCGCCAAAGGCAGATTGCAAGTAGTAAAACCAATACCCCACTTCGTGAATGGATCGACGGTAATCACAGGAAAGAGCAGAGTTGAATCCGCATGCATTTTTCGAGTATTAACTTGACAAGGGTGGCATATCTTGACCACTTCAACACAATCCTTGAAGATTGAGGGCCAAAAGTAGCATGCACGCAAAAAAAATTGGGTTGTTGCAAGCCCATATAGATGACCGCCACAAGCTCCAGTGTGGCAATCATTTAGCACAGACTCAGCTTCTTCTAAGGTTAAACAACGTCTAAGGATTGAATCAACCCCGCGACGATATAAATTGTCACCTATAATAATATAGATTTTACCCGAGTGACGTAACTTTCTATGTTCATCCTTCAAAAAAGTGAGATGAATCTTCGAAGTCTAGAGATATATAATGATATCTCCATACCAAGGATCTTGCGAGGAAATAATGAAAATATGTTCATCAGAAAAAGATTCCTCATAAATTATTTCTTCCTCACAAGGCAACTCTGTGATCAATTCTGCAAATACTAACTATTTCTTAGACATGAATGACATGAATCCGAGATCGAACTCTTGTAAAATGAAAATCCATCTATTGTATTTTCCCCCAATCACTCGCCCACTGAGAACAAATTGAAATGGATTGACAAATGCTAAGATGAAATTTTTCTAAGCAGTATATAATGTCTAAGTCACTGGACAGCATGGAAAACTACTAAAGCTAGGTTCTCAATGGGAGAATATCGCAATTAAGGGCCCACTAAGCCTCGGCTCAGATAAAAGATTACATGCTCAGTGAAAGCATCATCTTCCTGAACCAGAACCATACCAATAGTTGATTATGTTGTAATGAGAGATAAAAGGAAGTCCCTGTTATAATCAGGTGGACTCAATAAAGGAGCAGAGGTTAATGCTTTTTTCAAAGCATCAAATGAGCATTGCACGAAATCTTCCCATAGAAATTGGACCCCTTTCTTGAGCGGTCTCATAAATACTTTAGTAATCCCATCATAATTAGCAATAAATCTCCTTAAGAAATTGGATTTTCCTTGAAGACTCTGAAGTTGATGAATAGTGGACGGGGGAGGCAATTGAAGTATGTCCTCAATCTTGAAGAGGTCTACACAAATCCCTTCAGTAGAAACGATGAATCCAAAAAACCAACTGGACGTGATGACAAAAACACGCTTATTCGGATTCAACCAGATGTTGTAGAAATGACATCGTTCAAAAGTTAATCGAAGATGCTTGGGATGATCAATTCGCTTTCGAGAATGAGAAACTAAATCATCCAAGTAGGCTTTGATAATATATTTGATATCAATGAAAGCATATGGCATGGACCGTTGAAAGGTAGCTACAACATTCTTAAGGCCAAAAGGCATCTTCTTATATGCAAATGTACCTTAGGGACAAATAAAAGTTGTCTTATGTTGATCTTCCGGACGAATGGTGATTAGATTATAACTGAAAATTTTGTCCATAAAAGAGAAAGTCTCATTACCCACACACTCATTGATCATTTGATCAATACATGGTGTGGGGTAATTATCTTTAGGACAAGCCTTATTCAAATCCCAAAATTCAATGCACACAAGGATCATTCCTTGCTTCTTGTAAACTAGAACTGGATTCAAGACCCACTGAGTTAAAGGAACAAGGTATATGAAACCCGCATTAAGCAACTTTTCAACCTCAGCTTTGATAGTTGTTGCTTTCCTAAGGTTTACCCGTCGAAGCTTCAGGTGAATAGGTTTTTCATTTTCATATGTCTTGATCTCATGCTAGACTATAGATGGATCTATCCCAGGCATTTCCTCATAATACCAAGCAAACACATCTCAAAACCCTTTAAAGAGATCGGTATAAATTTAAATTTCTTCAGGGGAACAATCAACTCCAATGAAGACATTCTCAATAACGTGGGATTCCTAGAGATGTTTACTAGAACAGTTTTTGAAATGACATACATGTTACCTTCGGACAAAACTTTCGCTGGAGCCAAAGGATTTAAAACTACATGAACATCACCAATAGATGAAGGACTGGAAAGCTTGATTTTACTTCTCGCAAATCAAGGAGGAAATATGACTTATGATTCAAATCATCCCACGACTTCTCAATTCCCGCCATTGCTTGTAGAATTGCTTCTTCGAATGGAAAAATAGTATCTATGCAATCCATAGCAGAAGTTGAATCTAGAGTCCAGGTCAGAGCCACATCCCCATCCAGATCCTCAGGTGAAAGAGGAGTAGGATTGGAGTCTACAGTGTTAACTATAGACGATAAGAAATTTTAGCTGCAGACATAGGAAATGCCATTTCACCCACTTTCCCCTCATCTAATGTGGTGGTAGAAGAGGGTAAGGGCCAAGGATCCGAAAAATAATGAGTTGTAAAGAACTCTCTTCGAGAAGGTTCCTTGGAAGGTGAAATAGCATTAATTCGAGCAATAGGAACAGGAAAATCAAAGGTACACATTAAGGAAGAATACATCCCAAATCCTAGATTCTCAATAGTTTTCTTAGGATTATTCACTAAGGGAACAGTAGATTCAGAAGATGCATTGGATTCACCTAGAGAATAATCCATCTAATTAACCATTACAATTCTCCCTTCATGAGGAAAACAAAGGATGTAGAATAACGATGATACAATAGCATCTATCCCGTAAACCCAATTTCTTCCCAAAAGGAGATTACAATCCAAATTTGCATCAACTATTTCTACTTCGATATTTACAACCTTTCCCCAAACATAGATGAGAAAGGCTGGAATAATCCCATGCTATGAGAATGACCATCAAATATTGTTAAGAGAGTAGGTGACGAAATAGCCTAAGGTGATCCAATAGCCTTCCAACATGATATAAACATTACGCATGTGGAAGCTCCTTCATTAACTACATTTCGAAGGATATTGGTCTTTCAGTATGTAGATTTGATTTGAAAAGCCATATGATGTGGGAGTCTCTTCTTGATATTTGACATGTTGAATGTAAGGATAAGAGAGTTCTTTAGGTCTACCTCTCTAATCGCAGTGAGCAACACACTCCTTTGTGTTGGGCACGATTGGAGTACCTCTAACATTGACATGGCACAAGGACTATGAGCCAAATCTTCTACAATGGAGCAGTTCTGAGTTGCCTTTGCATTGGGGTTGATTGTCGAACGCTTTGTGGAGCCTTTTGGCATCCAAGGTATAGGCTCCATATTTTTGTGAGTTGGTTTCATAACACAACTACGGGCCTCTCGATATGGAGTGGCTACGAAACATTAGGAGTACTCTTGGCCTTAGATGATTCTGGTTCATCATAATCACGTGAATATGTAGAAATGTCAACATGTGAACTCATCATATAAACATTTGATGGATTTTCCCCTTCATGGTTCCCCTTAGTGGGGGTACCAGTACTAGCATTCGCGCCAACTAACAATTGTTGCCCTTGGGGAAAAGGGTTAGTTAGCACAACCTGTGAGCTAGAAGACCCTTGTTGAACCAACAAGCGCCGAGCGTCCTAAATCTTTGGGCAAAGATGAGTCAAATGGTCACCATTGCATAACTTGCATGTTCACTTTCTTCTTGGACTCTTTTTTACCTTCCCCAGCATCACTGTCAGGCTTATTTGCATTACCCTTCCCATCCTGATTCTTTTTCTTACCACATCATTTCTTCTTCCCATCAGATTGTTTATTTCCTTTGGGGTTTAGAAGTTTGAACGATGTTGATAGATGAAGGTTGAGAAGGCATGGGCACTGATGGCGATGCCTGAATAGAAAAAGCAGCTTGCAAAGACAACTGCTACAATTGGTTTAGTAGGTTAGCCATGCTATTATCAGTTGATCCAACTAGCCCGTCAGTATGGGGACCCGGCTTCAGCTTGGCAAGATCAACCTTAGATCTAGGAGCATTAGGCAAAGTTTTCTCAAGAATCTAAGATTGAGAATATATGAGCTCTAGTTGTTGGGCTCTAAAATAGCATGTTCTTCCATGAATACACCATAGAGCAATACATCCTTAGAAATTTCAGGCTGCAAATATTTGAGAAGCCATTCAAGAAGGAATTCTTGGGGAATATCATCTTTAATGAGCCTCTTCCTTCTCCTCCATTCATGTATGTGATCAAAACTGTGGGTTTCCTGGTCTTGGTGGTAATTAGATAAGAACTTAGTTCCATCATCATAACGAACGGGAAACTGAAAATGGTTTAAAAATATGGTGGCCAAGTCACCAAATGAAGCCAAGGTGCCCCCCTGGAAGCTCAATATACCATTTAGCCACATTCCCAGTTAGGATGCATTGAAATAATCTCAACCTGATTGAATCATCAATCGGGAGTTCAACGAACACCATAAATGAAAAATTATTATATGGTCGGTCGAATCTTCACTAGTATTCCATTTGAATTTGGTATGTCCAATGGAAGTTTGGTTGGAACCAGAGGCCAAACCTGGTTTTATCGGATAGGATCATTATTCAACTTTGATAGATCTAGCAAGTTTAAAGTTTCCAGGAAAGGTAAGAGTGGAAAACCTTGACGATTCCACCCACTCTGGGCAGAATTCCCAATGTTCTGAAAAGAATATCCTAGATTTTTGAAGGCACCAAGTTTCCTGAGGTGATTTGTAGAAGTGTCTAAACCATAAGGAAAACCTTGTGGCTTAGAAAAATTCAGAGTTCATCCAACTCCTACCGAAAAATTGCCATATCTAGTGAAATTTCCCTCTACTGAGGTATTAAATGGAGAAGAGATCCCTTGCTAAGAGTTCCATGCATTAGCAAAAGGGAGAAAAACTCTGAAATGAACTCACTGAGGAGTATGGCATGTTCCCCTGTTGGTCGAAAGAGAACTGATTCCCAAGTTGCTAACAGCTGGATTAGTCCATCCTTTGAAAGGATTATAACCTTCACCTTTGGAGGGAAAAGGTATTGATCCTAGAGACAGGTTAGAATGTGGTATATGACCACTCCCAAAAGGGAAACCCTGAAAATAAGCTGACCCACTCAACATGGAAGTCATAGACGTGGAAGCAGTGGATGGAAAAGTTAAGGGAGCCAAAGGAATTGTGCTACAAAGCATTCCAAAGGGGAAAGAACCAATGTTGGAGGAAAACTATTGGGTGCCCCCACTCAAAGATGGAATGGAGGTAGAGCCAAAGATTGTAGTGCTAGGAGTGATTAAAGCTATCGAAATTGTACCTCCTCCTTGTACTAAGAAAGGAGTATGTACACTAGTAGCACTCATACTTGAAACCATGCTCCCAGCAGTGGCCATTGAAGGAAAATACCAATATAGACTAGGGCTCGAAGGTATGTGGGTTGGGGTCCCAACGTATAATAGAACGTATGCATAATCGAGAGGGAGAGGAGAAGAAGTCATAGGAGACTCAGGGAGTTCTTCAACCTCTATAACGTCTTCTGATTGAAAAAGGAATCTAGATGATATGAATTTAAACAGGAATGCAAAAAATTACAAATATAACCATAAATACAGAGATGCAACAGAAATAACACTTCCTTGGATTAATATCAAATAATGAAATATGCTTACAAACAGTGTGGAAACAAGACTAGCTCGATGATGGTAGCTTATCTCTAAGAAGAGATGTGGTGGCTACATGCCTCTAAACTACGTTACAATGAGGTTCAAGGGCCATTTTATTATTGAACAATAAGAACAAACCCTAAACAACCAAAACCCTAACCCGAGGAGGTGTAACACCAAGAGTTTATTGGCCCCGTTAGGGTTAGTTGGGCAGCCAACTTCATGGGGTCATGACTTGGTCATATTATTTCTGTCTGGCGCGCATGATACCCTATTGGAAAGGTCTCTCCAAGGACTATGATGAAGAAAATTACTTAAAAAAAAGTGGTTAGCAGTAGATTTCCAAAAAAACGTCATTTAGGGCCTCAAAACGGCTCTGGAATTTTAGGACCCAAAAAATGCTAAAAATAGTAAATTGTGCTACAATTAAGGAAACCAAAAAACTAAAAGAAACAATGGTGGTGGTCCAAGTGGAATTGGTGGGTGGACACCAATATCCACCTGGATCATTCACCCCCCCCTTAAGAAGTAATGGTCCCCATTGCGTTGAGTGCCTCCATGAGATGGGGAAACTTCTGCTGAACTTGGTCCCTGGAGAGTTGTTCTACAATCTCTGATGTGTCAAGTAATGGTGGGAAGCATGGTCGAGGGCGGTCCACATTGAACACTCGATGCAAGCCAAGGAATGGGGGAATGTTGTGCTCCAAAGCATTGTTTCCCACATCTTTGTTAATGGTGTAAGGACCATATCGGAGTGGTTTAAGCTTTTGATGCACTCTGATAAGGCATTATTTCTGCAAATGCAACCAAACTTTGTCATCCACCTAAAACTTGTGTGACACCTGATGTTGATCATGTCGCTACTTGTACTTGGCATTTTCAAAAATTGAGTAGCAATATATTGGTCTGTTGGGTAGAGGTGCTCTGGGAGTCAAATCGAACGAATGTTTGACCTGACAATGTAACGGTACCCCTGTCAGTGAGGAGAAGATGTCCCTGTATCCTTTCATGACCATATCCACCTACCTTTGTTGCGTGGAGCAACCCTTCCCGGGGGCCATGGATGTAGCAACGATCTTCCCCTTACTTTGAGAGCTAACCAGAAAGAAAATAAATTTCCTAGTCTGGGAGGTGATTTTACTGCCTTTCTTAGCAGTGATTAAAGAAGTGGCGGTAGGTGGGGCTACCTCTGGTATCTTGTATAATGTATTACACAGTAATAATAATAGTGTGAGGCCTTGACTCATACACAGCATGTCGCTTCCACGAGTATGGTTGGCCTAATAATACATCACAAACATCTGGAGGTGCAACATCACATAATACCTCATTTCTGAAGGGCTTGATGTTGTAGGGAAGGCGGCACTGTTGGCGGACTTGGAGATATCATCCTTGGTGAAGCCACCCGATGATGTACGGTTGTGGGTGTGGTATG
Organism: Pinus taeda; assembly: GCA_000404065.3. Classification (NCBI taxonomy): domain Eukaryota; kingdom Viridiplantae; phylum Streptophyta; class Pinopsida; order Pinales; family Pinaceae; genus Pinus; species Pinus taeda. Next base: position 17,098 of record APFE031481856.1, on the reverse strand, counting down.
GTCATTTGTCCCAGCCGCTTCACGACCTCTGCTAAAATGAGGTTCTTTTAGCTGTCAACAATGAATTGTAGCGGTGAACCCTTCACCCACATCTGTGGGTGGAAAAGGCACTCCCCCTCCTCCGTATCTTCGGGCTCATTCTTATCGATCTTGGCAGTGGCAACAGTGGTGCTAGGCTCTGCGTCAATGATCTTCTTCCCTTTGTCATTCCTCTTGTCAGGTTCTGACTTAGGGTTGGAACATGCATCTGATTCTAAAACCTTCAACTCGTCCACCATCGACTTCTTGGTCTGACACTCACTTGTCTTGTGAGTGGGGCTCTTATGGAACTCACACCACTTTCCTGTGTCCTTCTTTTACTTCGTGATGTTGTTCTTTTCTTGTGGCTTCGACGGGTTATCTTGGGTCACATCGTCTTGGCTTTGTCCTTGGTTCTATAGTTTGGGGAAGCCTTTCCCTTGCTTTAGATTCGTGGATCCAAAGTCTTGCTTCTTCTATTTAAACTTCTACTAAATCTTGACAACGTATCGTTATGTCGTGTCGAGCGAGGAGATGTCCAGGAACTCCATCTTATCCTGGATGTACCTATGTAGGCAGTTGTGGTATTTGAGTACCAAATGCCTCTCAGAATCCTCGATACCCAACTTTGTGTGAAGGGTATGAAGAATAATCGTAAACTCTAGCCATTTATGTCCCTTCCCTTCCACAGCGTGGTCCACTTTATGTATTTATCCTCATAAATTTTGACAGGGTAGTACTACTCCTTGATGGCATCCCAAAATGAATTCCAAGTGGGTGCGACTGAAAACAATGAGGTCACACTTTCATCCTTCTGCTCGTAGTAGGTTTCCCACCAATCCTTGATGTGGGGGGAAACTTTGAGAAGAGCGAAAGGAATCTTTTCTTAGCTAGAAAAATCATGAACAGAAAAGTATCCTTCTAACAGATTCAACCATTTATCTACGACGTCTGCATCTATTTGGCCCTCAAATATGGGAATTTCAAAGTTTACTTGTAGCTTAAAAGGTGTGGAGCCTCCAGAGTGGTTGTTGGATGTGGATGCATTGTCGGTGAGCAACCATTGAAGGATTTGGGCAAATTTATCCATCATTGCGTTCATTTGTTTCTTGAGGGCCTCCTCAAGCAATATTTTGATAGGATCTCCTACTCCCTCATCTTTCTTTTCTTCCTCCATGTGCCAAGATTTACGAGGTTGGTCTTGCAAAGGTTCGTCCAGTTCGAGCCCTAACTCCTTATATCTCAACCTCATTCGGAACATGCAAAGAAAAATAGAGAAAGAGTAGACTGCTCTAATACCATTGATCCGAATTTAAACCGAAACGCAACAAATTACAGATATAACCATAAATAAAGTGATGCAGCATAAATAACACTTCCTTTTATTAATATCAAATAATGAAATATGCTTACAAACAGTATGGAAACAAGACTAGCTCGGCGATGGTAGCTTATCTCTAAGAAGCGATGTGGTGGCTACATTCCTCTAAACTGCGGTACAATGCAGCTCAAGGGCCTTTTTATTATTGAACAATAAGAGAAAACCCTAAACAAGCAAAACCATAACCCGAGGAGATGTAACACCAAGATTTTATGGGGCCCATTGGGGTTAGTTGGGCAGCCAACTTCATGGAGTAGTGACTTGGTCATATTATCCTCATTCGACATGCATGATACCCCGTTGGAAAGATCTTTCTGAGGACTACAATGAAGAAAATGACTTTGCAAAATTTGTTGGCGGTAGATTTCCAAAAAAATGTCGTTTAGGGCCTCAAAATGGCTTCGAAAGTTTAGGACCCGAAAAACTGCTAAAAATAATAAATTGTGCTTCAATTAAGGAAACTGAAAAACTGAAAGAAACAATGGTGGTGGTCCAAGTGGAATTGGTAGGTGGCCACCAATATCCACCTAGATCACTAGAAAGGACTTGAGTGTTCCTCTCCAAATCTCGACTTACACTAGGTCTATTATCTGAAACAATAGCTTGAACTGGAGGATCAATCTCCATTATGTCCACCGCACTGATTGGAAATCATGGCAGAGTTGCTCCTATGCAATCTGGAAGAAGGCTCTGCACTCGTAGGTGAAATCCCACGAAGCCTCCTAGACCAACGAACAGGTCGATCAACAACTTTTAATTATTTATGAGAACTAATTAAAAACTCAAAAAACTTATAAAGCTATGGCCAACTAGGAGAAAAGAACACTCTCTAACAAAATCCCTAGAAGATAGAGTCAATCAAGCAACTTCCAAGTATTTTCATTCCAAGTGATGAGGACTAGACACCAAAATACAAAAAAGTGAAATCAAGGACCTTCCAAAGATAGTTAGGGATAATGAAAGCCCAAGATTACCAGCGAAGGTGACAGAAATAGTTATGTTGACCCCTAAAGAAAATCCTTTGCCGGTGCAAGTACCTAAGCTTCACAAGGGTTCCCTCTAGAAGTACTAATGAACATGATGCAATGTCTGCCTCAGGTGTCGCGGGATTCCCCTTCGCAGCGACCTATGTGGTCCCTAGGAATAGAAACTATGGACACTGATTTGTATCAAAATCCAGGCGGAACAATCTCAGGGTGGGATCCAACAAGTAGGAGAAGGGGTATCTCTCTTTCCTTGTCTTCACTCTCACTCATTCTTGACTCCCAATAGAAAGGAGTTTTCCATGTCTTTCTAATGACACTAGATTTCACTCATTATACAACATCTATGTTGAACAGTTTGAGCGACCTTGGAGAGTTAACTCTCCACTCATCTATTCCAAGGCCCTAAAGAGCTAGACTTGTTGATGTAATTAATGACAAATGAAAATATATTCTAGTTCTTTTTAATTAAGCGCTTGATTTTAAAAGGTTGTTCTTTAGTTCACATGTAAAATGAGAGTGAAACTTGTGGTGTTTTGACACAAAATAAATGAATAAAAACTTAGCTATATTGAAATGCAACTATTTTTCTTTGATGAAAAGAGATTTCTATAAGGTTTTACAAATAAACTTCTAAGAGCAAATTTTTTTCTTTTTTAGAAAACATGCTCCACACACTCAAAATCTAACAAAGAGACTAAATGCCTGCAGTGCAAACTAACTTAATGCAAACTATAATGATGGTGCAATATTTATGGATGTTCATACAATAAGAAAATGTGTTCCTTCACAATATCAATAGGCCAACTTGACTACAAGGAGGGCCCAAATTCAATGGCAGAGTTCCCTTGAAACAAAGCAAAACCAATCGGAAAAAGTTCACAATTGCTCAAAAATAATGAAGAAACCAAAAACTGAAAACTGAAAAAGAAAAAGAAAGGCAAGAACAATGTTTTTGTCTTGTTATTTTTTAAAGAACCCAAAAAAGCGATTTGAGAACACAAAGAATACTAAAATTCCAAGACCAAAAACAAGCATAAAGAGTCCCAAAAATCGCAAGTTATGCACATCATTAATATAATAAAACTTGAAATGAAAAAGGACTATAGACTTGCATAGATTGATCTCAGTAGCAGTATAAAGGACTTCATCAAACCAAAATAATGTCAAGAAATACTTTCAAGATTGCCAAAGAAGCACTCAAAAACAATGAAAAAAACAATAGGTCAACCAAAAAAGGAAAGCAAAGCAAAGCAATCCAAAAGTTGGGTTATAAACAAAATTGCAACCAGATTCTTGTTCCGCAAAGTCGGAACAACCAAGAACTTCTACAAGAAGCCTTGAACCTAAAGCCCAAACTGAAACTTTACTCAAAAAGAAAACCCTAGGTTGACTAGATTTTTCAACAAGAAGAAGATTAGAAACTGAAAACTTGCATGAAAGCAGAGCTTTACTGATAGTGAATGACTAGAAAACAGCAAAAACCACCAAGCAACAATCTTAACTGGGTTCAATATTTTGAAAAAATTATTCAAAATAAGGTATACGCGATTGTGGAAAGACAAAGAAGCGTGTATACTTGACTGAAGCAAAGGAAACTCGCGTATATGCGAGTTTCTTTGAAGAAACTAGCGTGTATACACTATTATATCCTCTGAAAAGCGTGTGTATAAATCTCAATAAAGAAAAACAAAAAATCCAGGCCTGATCCGAAAGATCAGACTTGATGCCCAGGAAACAAACAAGTCACAGACATTGTAAATGCAAGAAATCAATCAAGCAGGCCCTGATCAAGAATAAGCAACCCAATCCAGGAAAAACAAGAATGATTTCCCTAGTGGAGTCGCCAATTCTGTTTCAGGGATAATCACCCTATGGTCTTGGGTTGGGAATCCCAATAGAGCAGAGGGTGTACAGCATAAAGTGACACACAAACAAGCAGTCCAAATACTTAAATAATTAAACTTGGTACATAATGTCTTACCCGTAGGTCCTATGTTTGTGGTTGTTCCTATAGTAATCAAACCCTCTGCTTTTTCCTTACGTTTTAAGACATGCAATTCATTCAAGGCAAAGCATATACACCAAAAGTAATTGAAAGCATGTTCATGATATCAAGGTTAGATCATATAAGCATGTAAGAAAATAAGAATTAACATGAGATTTTATAAGAAAAACATGACATAAGTTATGCACAAAGACCATAATCATCAAGAACAAGACAACACCTCTTTATTGATGTAAGATAAAGAAAATACGGAAGAACTACAACCTGATTCGTCCATTTTCTCCAAGCGAAGCTGTTCTCTCGATCCATCTTACCCAGGCCTCAACAATCCTCCTCTAGATTTATACACAAGGATGTCATGAAGGGATGATGAACATCTCAAGAAGGAAACAAGGGTTTCCTATGACTGGGAGTGCAGAAGGCATAGGGACATCTTCAGACTTGATCAAGGATGTAATCTACAATAATATCAATATATAAATCTTCCTCCTCCCTTAGGCCTTCCCATGGAGATGTATTTATAGTTCTCCAAATTAGTTTTTTCATATGGGAAAGAGTTGGGCCATGGGCTATAATAGGTGGGTATCCAATCAAACCTGTAAACCCCACCCGAATTAAGGGATATTATATATTTTTTAATGTTTTAACACATATGCGTAGGTTGGGTATAGGATGATCCACATTTACACGTGCTTTAGATAGGGCATAATCGTGTATGGGATTTAAAACATTGTTTTTTTAAAAATGGATCAAGTCTAGTAGGGAAGGGTTGTCCTAGGCCATATCATAGAGCATCAAATCTACCAAGGGTGGTAAATGGTGCTATAACAGGAGGAGATATGACTTTTCTTGGAGGATTATTCTTTGACTTTATACAAACATATACATGATGCAACATGCCCTTAAGGTCTCCAACATTTTCTTTTGACTATTTGAATCACATATATCACTTTAACTTGTGCTAGACCTATTTCAATAAGCAAGAAACTCATTGAGATATATTATAAAAATAATATTTATTTTCTTGAATAAATACAAATACAAAAATTACATTTATGAAGACCGAACCTAGTTACATTTCCTTCAACAAACCAAGGGGGTCTCCCTGATATGAAGTCTCAATTAAACCTCACACTATTTGGAGTAGGAGCCCCATCTGAAGTATCGACCCGACTACCATGTATCCTTGTAGAGTTTCTTTGGCTACAAAGTTCAACATTTAAGAGAGTAATACAAATTTATTTTTTGGATTAACAAAGTGAGTATGCCTTGTGAAATATTCATCTGTGAAAAGTATCAAGGTCCTTCTATCGAAAGGGAAGAGAAAAGTGGGCCCTTTAAAGACAAGTAATAGTACTAATCTAGAAAAGGGACACGAGTATATACATATGAATGAATCGTTGATCAACCAAGGAATAAATGATTGTTAAAGAAAATACAACACATCTTCAACAAGATAACTACCCAAGCCACTGAAATAGTTTAATTTCCTTAGTACATATGAAAACAACTTACATCACAAACATTCAAAGAATAGTCTTACAATATTCACGACATATGCATGAGAACGTGCGGGCTCAATGAGCTTTTGAATTAAGTAAAAGTTCCAATATACATCAAGATAATGAACACCACTAGCCCCAATAGTGGAGCATTAGAGTAGTCACTCGCTCCTCTAAAGGAACTATCTTCCTCTCCAGTGCTTGGTAGGAGGAGCCAAGGTGAAAAGTCCCTTACATGAGCAATGAGGGTGTATATATAACAAAAGGGTGATCATTGACCTCCCTTGTTACTCATGGACTAACCTCATGATTGTTTGAACTATCTGTGACCTTTCGACTTCCTAGATAAATTTTCACATTACATGGGTGAATCTTGGACTTCCAGTTTACATTACATTTTCCAATATAGACTTTACATATTCCACAAAATGATGTGGCACATGATGACATGACATTTTGACAAGGCGTGAAAAGACATTGATGATAGGGACTGCATGATGACATGGAAATGTCAATAAATTATTGTTTCTACTATCTTTGAGTCTTCTTAAGAGATGGTGCATGTTCTTCTTCTTCCTCCTTCATTTGGCTTGAAAGTAAGGTATCTTCAATGTGGTCTTGATTTTTATCTTGTGTTGTACTTTTATGTTCCTTCGTATTCTCGCCTGATGATAATCTTATCTCTTTAGCTCCATAGGTGTCTTCTAGCATGCTCTCCTTCTCCTTTTTCTCCATCAACATCCTATCATGATAAGATAGAATACCTGCAACTAAAAACCACTCATGACAAGTCGACATTAGTCCGAAAACTCATAATCTAAAATGTTTCATGAAATCACTTGTTAGAGTTGGAACTGAGTGACTGATTGAGTGATGGACTCAGGATTACGTAATTCTAGAGTCCAAGGTGTGGTACTAAGGCTTGAGATTTTGCAATGCACAATTTAGAATGGTTGGGATCAAACGATTGCATAATTATGGGGTTCAAGATCTCAAGTCTGGGTCTTGAGGCTTGATGTTGCACAATGTGCAGTCCTAGAACGAAAAAATTAAGGGATTATGTAGTCGAGGGATTCATAAGGTTAATATTGAGGCTTGAGCCTTGAAGTTTCCCAATGTGCAGTTCTGAGAGGGAGAACGGTCTCATGTATTGTGCAATTTTGCAGCTCAAGGTGTCATGCTAGAAGCTTGAGGCTTAACACTACACAGTGCATAGTTGTGACTGACTTGGGGAATAAATTATGCAGTTTCGAAGCTCAAGAGTCAAGGTTGGGCATTGTAACTGTGCAATGCATAGTTCCAAGAGGCAAGGTTAGGGCTTGAGGGCTAAGACTACACAATGTACAATTCAGGAGTGATGAGTCAGGTCAAGTTGCTCGAGAAGGCACTTTTCCTTATTGGCTAAGTGTGGGATCAGTGAGACCAAAGTGAATAGTAGAAAAAATTGAACATGATCACACACTTAGATAAATTGATGAAACCACATTGATTACTCGGAACTATGAACAATATTGCGACAATGAAACGACATTCCGACAACTTTTACCAAGTGCGACACTAAAGGTACACTTTGCAACAACAGTGGCACACTTGTGTGACAATGCTTGAAACTTTGGGAATGAATGTGATACATGTCTGCAAGGTAAGAATGACTCATTATCACCAAGGTTACCCCTTGAAACAAAGAAAAACTACATTATATATGATAAGCGACACTTCCCATGCGAAAATACAACATTTTCTATATGAAGAGAAAAGTGTGAGCAACACTTGCAATATGTGAATGACCGTGAAAGAGAAACATGCCAAAGAAAAGATAACATGAAAATGAAACTAATTAAGGTGAAAGCGAGTGAAGTAGACAATCGAAAACATGAAAGCGACACTTGCAAAAGTGAGGGCGTGCAAAGGAAATGATTCAAAAAACTCACCAAAATAGAAGTAGAATTGCAACCAAAAGTGAGAGACTATCAATTGAAAGCACGCACTGGCTATCTTCATAGGTTGAACATTGCATATACAGTGTCTTGATGGACATCGCTATGTGTATTCAAGATCGCTAAAAAGAATGTGCTCATTAACATGATGTAGAATGAACATGTGTATGCAAGTGACTTCGACACTTATTGATTGACCATAAAGTGACTATGGAAGAAATTATCGCAAGATCCACAATAGGTTCCAAAATTCAAATGTAGACCAAATTTTGGAGGGTGTTTGTCGCAACGACAACATAATGACAAGTAAACTATAATGGACCATAATCAATTACTATTGTTTAGGAAACCTGAACAAAATCATAATAATATCATCTCAATGGTGATTTCATTTTAAGGATAAAACTTCATATAACAAAGAATTAAAATAGGCCAATCACAAATCCAAAAGAAATAACCCCTAACTTGCAAAACTAAAGCAAGGAAAGAAATGCATGAAAGAAACATAACTTAGAAAAGGATAAACTAATGTAGCACACTAGATTTTACATGTGGTTATTTACATATTTATAAAAGTCATAATAAATTTTCACGAAAAGTACTTCTTCAAGATTAGTTCATTTACAGGAAGAAACTCTTTTCTTCCTTGAAGACCTTGAAAAATAAAGGTAGATGGACCAATTTTTTCCATAATATGAAATGGGTCTAGCCACAATCTTTGAAATTTAGTGTGATTTCCCTTTTATTCATGGGGTTTGTCCTATTTCAATATTAGGTCACCAAATTGAATTTTTTTTCTACCGACTAAACTAGAAATGAACAAAGATTTGACAGTTTTCTGATGGTTGACATAATATTTGATTTTATTTTCCCCTTTCTTCCTGTAGTTCAAGTATTTGGGATAATCTATGTTGCAATCATGAACAAGGTTACTCTTTAATTGACTGCACTAAAGTCAAGGAAGGAAAAGCAACATTTGGGGGAAGAACTGCTTCTTTTCCATAAATTAGGAAGTAAGATGAGGCACCTAATGATGCTTTATAGGTTATTCTATCAGCCCAAAGAGAAAAAATCAAGGACTTATGCCAATTTCTTTGATTATCATCAATAGTTCATTTAATAATTCTTAAGATATTTTTATTGGTTGATTCTGCTAATCCATTACCTTGGGGTTAATAATTTGCTAAACACTTGATTTTAAAACCTCTTTTGAGTGCCAATTCGGTTAGTAAATTCCTAGAAAATAAGAGGCATTATCAAACATTAAAGCACTTGGGAGACCAAACCTACAATTAATATGTTGATCAATAAAATCAATTATTTGTTATGAGTTGACGGCTTTCAGAGGTATGGCCTCCACCAATCTTGTGAAGTAGTCAGTGTTTGTGAGAATGTACTTGTGTTGCTTAGATGAATGAGGAACAATCTCACCTATTATATACAATCCCCATTGTTCAAAAGGTTGTTCAATGTTTACTTTTTGTTGTGGTAAAGCAACATTTCTCTCTTTTCCTGAATCAGTTCAGCATATCTTGTACTTCCTGACATAAGAATGAGCATATTTAAACAGAGTTGGCCAATTGTTCCCAACATGAAGGATTTTATGTGTCATTTTGTCACCTCCATAGTGTCCACCAACTCGGCCATTGTACATTTCCTGCAAAACATCAACTTCAAATTTCTCAAGGCCTCTAAGCAAAACAGAGTCATAATTTTTTCGAAATAAAATATTATTCACAAGATGATATTGGTTTGCTTTCAATCTCAAGGCTCTTTTATTCTTAGATTCTAATTCAACGGGTGCATAACCATGAGCTAGAAAAAATATGAGGTCTGCATATTAGAAAACTGAGTTTATTAGGCATACTTTTTTGTATTTCTTTATTTTTACTTGAGACATCTTTTGATGAAGAATCATTCGAGCCAGCAACCAATTTTCACAAGTATTGACCTCAAACGATCTTGGCAGGTTTAATACCTAAGTGATACTTTTGCAGATTTGTGACCCAATTTTCTCTTTTTTCTCCAAGCTCTTTTTGGGCTAGACCCTGTCTTACTGCTAATAATGTCATGATCACTTTTGTGTGTGATTTAAGTAGAAATTGAATTAAATGTTTGATAGAGTTAAAGGATGCAAAGAATTGTTTATCAAGTTCTTAATAATTCAATTCTGACCCCTATAATGTTGAGATATTGTATTCAATAGGGGCTTTTGTTCCTTCTTCAATCTTTTGAGTTAGCACAACTGCATATGAATGATTAAAAGAAAAAATATAAAGAATAAACTCTTTTGAATAATTAGGTGAATGCATAGAAGGAGTGAATGATGCCTTGCTTGATTAAGTCAAAAGCATTTATTTCAGTTGTACCCCACTTGTAATTTGTGTTTCTCCTGATCATATCTTGCAATCGCATGATAATATGAGAAACGTCTGGGACAAAACTCTTCACAAAATTAATTTGTCCTAAAATGGATTGCATTGAGGTAAGGCAATTTCATAAATGGATTTAATTCTATCAGGGTCAACAGTGACACCTTCTTTAGAAACAATGAATCCTAATAGCTTACCCTTAATCAAAGCAAAACAAGATTTCTTAGGATTTAGAGAGATACCATATTATCTACACCTTTCAAATATTTGTTTAAGGTCATGTAAATGGTTACCTCATATTTTAGAGTAGATAATAATATCATCGAGGTAGATAACCATTGATTTGTTGATAAGACCTCTAAAGGTTGTATCCATAACTCTTTGAAAATTTTCTTCTACATTAATTAGACCAAAGGGAACATTTTGATAGGAATATGTTCCCCAAGTGGTTTTAAATGTAGTCTTCAACCTATCAATAAGGTGTACTAAATCTGATTATAACCTGAAAATACATCTAAGAAGGAAATTAATTTTGAGCTTGCTACTGATTATAAAATTTTCTCCAGGGGAGGCAATGGGAAGTTGTCTTTCTCAGACACTTTGTTCATATTTCTAAAACCTATACATATCTTGATATCACCATTCTTTTTCCTAACTAGGATTAGATTGGATACCCATTTAGAATGTCTAATGGAAAAAATAATTTTGGCCTTGAGTAGTTTTTTTAGAATAACTTTAATTTGGGACTCAAGGTTTCGATGGATTTTCCTGAGTTTCTGCTAGACATACTTAACATTATGCAACATGGGTATTGTATGTTGAATTATTGAAGTATCATATGTTTTTAGGTTATCATAGCTCTATACAAAGACGTATTTATATCTTCTAGCAAGTGTATGAAGCTAAGCCTTTCATCCAAGGAGAGAACTAGTCCTAGATTAATGTTTTGAGATTTTTATCTATACCTTGATTGGTAACCTCAAACTTTAAAGTACAACTTTGAATTTTGCAGTTAGTTGGGCGTTTAAACCTATCTTTTAAATCATAAATATCTTCCAACTTAACTACTGAGTTATTTGATGATATTATCGGGAATAGAAGGACTAAAATGAACTCAATTGAGAAGTAGTTAGGACTAAATTCTTCTGGTGGAATGAGTTTGGATACAAAATTGTCCAACATCTCAGCACTAGCATTTTGTAATCTAGGAATAGGGGAGATATTGAATGCTAAAAAGTGAGATGTTAAGTATTGAACTAAGGTTTGATACTTTTTAAGATGATTAGAGACACAATGAATGTTGTTTCATACCTGTTTTATTACTATCTCTGAATCACCAAATACTTTTAGGAACTCGACATCTAGACTAATTTCTTTATGCATTCTGTTAAATTATGGTATGTTCTACACTTATAACAATTTACTTCTTTTTCTTATTATTTTCCACAGATTAGCAATCACATATACATAAAGTAAAGTGCAGATAGAACATTAAACAATTGACAGAAAACAAGCCAAGACAAGAGACACAAGATGTGGCGGCTAGCTAGGGACAAACTCCACAATGTGTGGGGAAACCCTTTGATCAAATCTTCTTTTATCATCAATAATTCAGCAAAGAGAATGTTGGTTCCCCATAATACTAGTGATTATCCCATTACTATTGTAGTTGTAACCCTTATTAATATTGTTGTGCCCCTATTGTGCCCATATTGTTACTATTATGCCCCATAGAAGCCCACTATTGTTATTAGTGTGCCCTTACATTATTATTGTTATGTAGGCTCTGATTATGTTATGACCCCTTAGACTCCCTATATATAGAAAGGAGGTCTTTTCATTTGTATCATCCAAGAATTGTTTATTTATGTAATGATAAAGGAGGTTTTCCCCTCAAAGAGGCTGAATTCTAAGGTGTTGATCTATCTTTTCTATCTTTTCTTGAGCTAGTTTAATAACATTTGGTATCAGAGCTTTGGATTCTAGGGTTTCGCTGCTCCAAACAGGTCATCGTGGCATTTTCGCTATAACTTTTTTCTGCGATGTTTCAGAAGTTGAAAAAAAAACCCATTTGAGAAGACATCGCGCTAAATCTCGGGTCCAAATTTTAGAGCATTTTGCACTATAATTAAGGAGATATGATCTAAGGAAGTTGGTCTTCTTGCAAACTCCTGAATTACATTCCAAACAGGAGACCTAGGTAAAATGGTCATAACGTTTTCTCTGAGCATTGGATTGAAATTTCGCAAGAAGGTGCAGAAAGAGGACAGACTATAGTTTCTTCTATATTTTTTTCAAAGCCAGAGGTCGAAACAATGACTCGTGGAACGTCGTACAAGTTCGCTCTAATGAATTAGTCTATAATTAGGTCACTATGGGAGATTTAGCATAACTCTTCATTGGAGAATCCAATTGGGGTCAAACTGGTGGCATTGGAAAGAGGACACAGAGGGCTACCGCAGGTCGCAATTTCAGAACTGGATGATCTGAAATTATAGAGATACATCAGAGCAATATCGAGCTCCTACAAAGTGAAAAAATGTGTGTATATTTTTTAATGTTTGCTTAAGCTTGGTTTGAAAATTTATTTTGAAGGAATTCAAAGGGCATAGTGAAGCATTATTATCAGTAATTGATGCCCTGAAGAAAGAAAATGGAAACACCTAGTAGGTGACCTAAAAGCTCTAGCATGACTCATGAAGAAGAGGAAGAAATGCAACATGATATATCAAAATTACGAGACCAAGTGCAACAAGTGTCACTTGCACAAAAAGGAACAGAATCTAAGATGAATTGTTTAAAGAAAGGTGTAGAAGCTAAGATGAATGACGTGGAAGCTAAGATGGATGATTTGAAGATAGATTTGAAAACAGACATGGAAGAAGTGAAGATAAATATGAATAAGTTGCTACAAAAAAGGGTCACTAAGGGTGAAAGGGTAGTAAAGGAAACTCATGATGAGAATAAAATAAATGTTAATCATGATTCCATAGACTCTAATGTTGGATCGAAGACCCGCCATATTCAAAAACATCGATATGAGGAAGTTTGATGACAAGGATCCCGCAACATGGATAT
>APFE031481848.1:0-11578 GCA_000404065.3 Pinus taeda | reverse complement strand
AGTGAAGTATGTATTGACAATGTGTTAATGGAATGCGTTGGAGTTTCATCCCTAGCCTATGAGATTTTACATCGAAGAGAGATTCTATATTTTTACAAGATGGTTTGAATATTAATTGTTGTTTTCTTGCATGGGTGGAATCTTATGACATGAAATTGCAATTTTTCGTTCAAGGGATTCCTTTTTACCATAACTATTTCATCCCCAAAAATTATGGCTTCCTTTCTCTTTGTCCTCAATGAAATTAAATATCCTAATAAATCTACACAAATAGTTTGCACAATTGCCATTTTTATCGACAAGTTGTACTTTCCTTGAGAAAAAAAAAAACAAAAAACAAAAAACAAAAAGGGTATCATTTTAATATAAAAAAATCCCTTTAAATCATTTTCTTACATTAACAAAAAAAAAAAATCAATGAATAGGACATACTACAAAATAACAAGTTCAACAAGGAATCTTAGAAAAAAGCAAAGATGAAGATAGAGAAACATGGATAGTGGTAGACACAGATTGAAGGTGCACTTATGTGAGTGTGGCCTAAAGAATATTTTATATGTAATGCAACAGAATATAAATTGAAAATGACCTAAAATATATCTAACGCAAGTATGGAATTTCTATTCTAAGAGTGAGCATATGACTATTTGATCTCTAGATTGCTTAATAATCCAGGACTCCAACCTTTTATACTCATGCAAAATTTTATAGGATCATTATTAATAATCATCTAATTCTAAAATTTGACTTTAAATCATCCACCATTCTCTATCATATAATTTAAATGTGTGTTCAATAATTTTTCCATCTTATAGGCCTTTCTAATTTAATCTTCAGTTTAAGTCGCAAATAATATGCTCATTGAAAATGATAAGGACTTTTCCTCTTTTGAAATAAATGCCCATTTTAGATCAAAATAAAAGTATGGAAATAACAATCGATTCGGAACATAAAGTTGTGCTTATTGTCATTTATGGAATGTTTGGGGCGTTCATGAACATGTTGGCAATGGCTATGTAACCACAATAACATTTATGCTAATGTCTTGTGTCGAGAGAGGGAGTTATGTTGAGTAAATATTTATAAGTGGCTTTATAACTGACGCATTGGAGTTTAGAAGCTCCCTTTGACTCTTTTGTTTTAGACCAACGAGAATTTTTTCCATAGCCCAAGATCTTCAATATATTTACGATGACAATCTACACATCAAATCAATTCATTGAGGTAGTCCATCGTGATAGGAGAATACTCACTCATCCATGCTGTCATTCACTTTTGTTAAGCATGAAAAGGGTATGTAACTTAGTTCCAGAACAATCAGTTGGTTGGTTCTAGGATTGGTTTCTATTTTGCCTAATCCTTCATAGTATTAATTAAAATATGGAAAAATAAATTATGATAACTAGGTTAGCATAGGAAATTTTATCAATATACCCATTTTCGTGATATACCTAATGATATTAAAGGAAACCCCACTTCTCATGGATAGAGAAAATTTAGTGTGTAAATTATACCCTACCACTAATTTTCCTTTTAGTTTTCCACAAAAATAATTCACCAATTCCCATTTTTGTAAATACAATTCACCCTAATTATATTCATTTATGTGTGTGTGTGTTTGTGTGTGTGTGTGTGTGTGTGAATAAACTAAACATTTCAAATCTTAATATTTTCACAAAATTATAGCCAAACATTTTGTAGTTAGCATTTAGGAATTAGTAATATACCCCAATACCTTTACATTGTAACCTAAGTATGGATCCTTAAATTTCTATGCTCATGCATATGTTTCAAACATGGATTGAACCCAACAATGAGTAGGCTCCCAATATTTTTGAATCCTTTTCATTTGAGCTTCAACATCAATATAAGTAATTAACATTTTCTAAAGAATACAACACACACACACGGTATCTCTCTCTCTCTCTCTCTCTCTCTCTCTCTCCCACACACACACACAACAAGATAATAGAATTATTGAAGACGGTGGGGTGTTAGATAACAACAACTTGCAATAGAAATGGAAGGTTTCCACAAATACTAATATATGCCTTGATGCCTATCCTTCTAACATGGATAGAGGGAAATTTTATGAATCATAATCATTTGTGGTTAATAAGAACACATTGAAACATAACTTGGATGAAGGTATTGGAATTTGATTCCTAGAGGAAGGGCATTAGAGATTTTATGTTTCTTTCCAAAAACCTTGTGAGATTGTCATGTTTAAATTTATTTATCATGATTATGCATTATAGGTTGTTTGCAAGTAAAACAAAATAAATATTTGTTTATCCAAAGCCATTATAATTGTTCGATGATAAATATTCCATGATTCTCTCTCTCTCTCTTCTATTCTTGTTGCACCTAACATCATTATACTCTTTCCCACCATATTCTCTTTCTTTATTTATGTTTATTACACCTAATATCATGAAGTTCTTTTAAAGTTTCAGCCTGATATATTCAAATCGAAACATCTAGAAATGACTGTGATTCTCTTCTCATACTTGCATGGTGAACATATCATCATGCACATATTTAGAACTGAACATTATCATAATACACGTACATATACTATCTTTTATGTTTCAAATAAAATCAAATGAGAGGTACAATTTCAAAGTGTTCCTTGCAAAGTCAAGGATGAGTGTTGTAACCACTAAGGGATGTACTCATATATCTTATACCACATTCTTATGTTGATGTAGAGTTAATACCACACATTCTTCTAACTAAAAGATAAAACACAACCAAAGGCCACAAACATTGTAACATGACATTTGAAAAGCATAACCAAATAACCATTAGCTTGTTCACAACAATTTGAGACTTTTTTTATAATGAATTTGACATTTTTCTCTATGATTTAGCTGCTATTAGAGTTCAGAGAAGAATTCTCCTTTTTCCTTTTTCTAGGAGGAGAGGTTTATTGTGTCGTGGTGCAAGTGCTCGTGAAGGGATGATCATGATTGCTTATCTTCTTAAGTACGCACGAGTACATGCAATTTCTTACTCTCTTTTTTTCATTATAAACATGTTAAGTTATATGATGGAACCAGCCCGTAACTATGGATTAATGTTGATTAACCAATGATTAATTTGTGATCTGGGTCAATACTAGGATATTTGTCTGTCACATTGGTTTGGGAGTTAATGTTGGTCTGCTGGCTGTACCTGCCTCGATTTTTGCCTTCTCGTTATTTGGTGTTACCAAAACCCTCGTTTCATTTTATTTGGTCATTTCTTGGTTTGCTCCGTGCTGCGATGAGGGTTTGTGCTCGGCCTATTCGCGACTGTATAGAGCTTGCCATCAATGCTTTGTATGCGCCCAGCTATGAACTCCTCCACCTCGTGGCGAGGTATCTCCATCCACACTTGCAGTTTCATCGCCTGGCTGCCTAGGCACTGTATTGAAGGCTTCATCTGCGAGAGGGTTTATGCCATTCCTCTGTTGGATCTTTAACCTTCTTTGTCGTTATTATTCTTTCCTCTGTTCCCTTGTCTTGTTATGTTACAACTTTTCTGTTTAAGCTTCCTGTTTTGATTCTCTAGTTGATGTGTCACTATTTTCACAGTGGCTTCCTCAGCTTCGCTTGGTCCTGGCAAGGTAAGTTCACCCCTCCATGCAATAGCTTGTCTTCTTCATTTTTCTTCAACACTAACGGCAGTCACCCCTTTGTCTGCAGGATTTTCGCTGTTGACTGTGACTCAGTTAGGGTTTTGTTCCTCCAATGCAATTACTCTTAAGGTAAGCCATTTCTTCTGATTTTGCTTGTCGAATTTTATTTCCAGGTTGCTCTCGGCATTCGCTTAACTGACATGCCCTGTTAGCTCTCTGTGGCAGGTTAGGGTTTGCCCCAAGCTTGCTCTTTGAAATAGTTACAAGCAATGGCTCCAGTAGGGTCATTCTATGTTACTGTTAATTAACTCGTAGTATTATTCCTCTGTCTAGACATTGGAAAAGTCCAGTATTCCTTTGTTTCGTTGTCTTCTCTGTCAAGCGAACTTGGCTCTGTCTGTATGTAATCTCAACTATTGTTCAAGCTCTATACATTTGTAGTTTATTCGCCTTTTCTTTTGTGGCCGACAAGGGTCCAACCTTGGCTTTCGGGGATTGGCTGTTTGTATTATCCTACTCTATTTTAGTCAAGCACTCAGAACTATTATTGATATATGCCAGTATTATGGTTATAAAAGAGGAACTAACAAGAAATTATGTTTAAATGGGTTACCTCTGTTTTGGATTTCATTCTTCAGCAGTTGTATTCTCACTCTGTTGAGAATTGGTTCGTAACTGTCATTTGCTTTCATCTATTTGGGAACTGTTATTGTTATTACTAGAATTCTGTGTTGGGAACGCTCATATGGCTTCTTTGTTGAACTTAGTAGCTATTTCTTTGTTTAATAAAAAGAAAAAAATAGATGGGAATGCACAGTGCTATTTAGTTTACACACACAGTCATTAGAGGAAAGGAAATAAATGTCATAGACAAACTGTTTATAGATGGATTCAGATATTCGGATATTTGAAAATTGTTTTCTCCTTTTTGTATTTTTGTTCTCGTGCATTGAACCCCTTAAAAATTTATTGCATTGGTTTTTGTATTGTATTCACACAGTTACTTGAACTGTTCCCAATTATCCTTTAGTTACTTTTATAGTTACACAATTGATAACTATTTTTGGGTTTCTTGTGCCGTAGGGTTTACAATATTTATTATTATTTTTAAATGAAAAGACAGTTGTAAGATAGATTAATAAAAAGACAGAGCAATGTGATCGTAATGACCCTAACCTAACTGTACTATTCCTAATATCCCTTAACTAATAATGAAATAAAAGCTAGTTCCTAGACACTGTTTTGATCAACAAATGTAAATGAACCTGTCCTCCTTAGCTGAGACCAAACACCCGGTCATGGTACCCTTAGCTGGATGCTCCTGCATCATTATATATAATTATAACTTTGAACATCAAACTTAATTGTTAGACTTGCATTGTGAATTATGAGTTCCATTAAGTATTGTTTACTTCCCTATACATATGGAATCGAACTCACCAAATGCTTTGGTATATGGTAGGATACATGATGAGAGGTTGTATAGTGATTAGACACAAGTTTGAGGATTTTGATGTTAATATTAAGACGATATCCATATGACAAGCGCCACCCATAAACTTAATGTGCACAGCCATTTTTTTCAGGAACGAAGTTAAAATAAAATATCTTTCGACACTTCGGAACTTCAAGATAACAAAGTTTGTGTTGATTTATTAACGTTTTTAAGATTCACTTAGTGTTTTATCTCATGGATTTGAAAATTTGTTTTATTGGCTTCATGGTTTCACTAGTCGTAACCTAGTTCTTGCTATTTATTCATGTAGCTTTTGGGTGTGGTTTCGTAGTTTAAATATTTTAATTTAATTAGTTTATGTTTCTCATTTTATAATTAATATTAGACTCTTCATTATTTTGCAAAATGTTTTTGAGCAAGTTGTCATAGTAGAGATACCTCGGTTTTCAATCAGGTGAATCCATGGAGGTTGGTTGCACTTTTCGGCAAGCACGCAAGGGGAAAAGCACAAAAAATAATCTCCATTGATCATTTTTTAAGTGCTCGATCAAGCAATATCTTAGCCTTGGATTGAGAATTTGAGAGCTTAAATAATATTGCTTGATTGAGCTATAAAAAAATTCCAATCGAGCTCCTTTGTAACCTATGGTTAATTGGGCGTCCAATCAGGTGTCCATCTTCTTTTGGTGGGGTTTTCAATAAGGGAGCACATTCGAGCTATATATCGGTCAAGCTCTCTTTTCCACCACTCTAATCTTTGAATGTGCGGGAGTCACACAAGAAAAATGGGGGCTCGATCAAGACATTTCAATGGAGGTCATGTTTAAATGCTTTTAATTTCCCTTGCTACTCAATTGGCCAATTCAGTACTTCCAATAATTCTCAAATTGTACTTTCCATGTCTTTGGCTCTAGACATTGCAAGATTTGAAACGAAATTAGAACTTTTATCTCCAACCACATTCACGATAAATTTGGTGTCTTTATCTTCCCTAAGAAGATAGGTAGACTAGATTGAAAGGGCCTTACCTCTTCGAAAGGTAAATAATATTGTTTCACCATAAAATAAATTAACAAGAATTTGACTTACATTTTTCATGGTAAATAATTTTTTTCTTTTCTTCATGTTAGCATTGATATATAGAGATGGCATCCATACAAATAATAGAATGCAATGAGACTTATAAAAGAGGAGAAAATGATAAGAAGTTTATGATTTCAATATTAAGTGAGATGCACTTATTTAATATAAAACTAAACATATATCATATATTTCACTAAAAAAATAATTTGTTAACACCTTTGACCTACCATATTTTTCTCACATGTACTCAATTTCCGTGCACTCTCTCGAGGCATGAGCGCCAATCTCCTTGAAGCTAGCAATTGGAATTCACAAGTGGAGTTTAAATAATAAGAACACAAAAAGTTAGCATAGCTGCTAGGTATATAGATGCAAACTTTTATAATCAAGCAATATTCAATTTCTTTCTTTCTTTCTGATTATAAACATGTTAGCTTATACTTAATGACAATTTTGAAGCTAAAACTTAATTGTTAGACTTCCACTGTGCATTATGAGTTTCATTGGGTGTTTTTTGAGTTTCTAGTAGCCACATTTTATAGGAACAAAGTTAAATGAAAAAATGTATTTCAACACTTTGAGGCTTCAATCTAAAACAATTGTGTGGAATTATTCACATTTTTTTAAGATTCACTTAATTGTTTTTCTCTTTTCTTTGAAAGATCATGATTTAACTAGTCATAACCCTATTTCTTTCTATGTGTTCATATGGATTTTCAAATTGGTTTGATGGTTAAAATATCTGGTTTATTTTTTTGAGTTTTGTAATTAAGATTAAACTCTTCATTATTCTGCAAAATATGTTTGAGCAAATTTTAATAGTGAAGATACCTAGGTTTACAAATTCATTATAAGAAAATATGTTAACACTTTTATTGATGTCATCCATACAAACAATAGAATGTGAGGAGACTTAGTAAACATGAAATAATAAGAATTTTAGAATTTCAATATTAAGGGAGATATGCTTATTTAATTTAAAAACTATACATATGTCATATATCTTACTAAAAATTAATTTGTTAACATTTTTGACCTACCATATTTTTCTCACATATGTGAGGATCTATTCGCGCATGTACTCAATCTCCTTGGCACTAGCATTTGGAAGTCACGAGAGTCTCAATGTGATTTTCCATATCTGATTTTCCATGATAAATAATGAGAAGAGACACAGTTGTTACAGAGTTGGTAGATATGCATACGAAAGCTTCTATATTTTATATTGAATGATATATCTATTTGTAAACAAACAACATGGCCAAATTTCAATGTAATATTCCAATCATTGTACCAACAAAGGAACGAAATCTCCATATAATACCATGATAAATAATAACCAACACACATAAAAATAAATAAATAGAGAGTTACTAAATATGCACAAACAAACTATTATATCTTTTATTCAATAATACATCTAAATCTATTTGTCTTTTAAAACACTCTAGAAAAAAAATCATTAAAATACCCCAAATTTTAGAGCAACAAAAATATTTTTATGTTATATCTATTCAAGAAGTCTAAC
Source organism: Pinus taeda (assembly GCA_000404065.3). Classification (NCBI taxonomy): domain Eukaryota; kingdom Viridiplantae; phylum Streptophyta; class Pinopsida; order Pinales; family Pinaceae; genus Pinus; species Pinus taeda. Next base: position 3,889 of record APFE031481848.1, on the reverse strand, counting down.
TTGTAATTTTTATAAACTATATTATGATAGGTAATAAATATTGACAATAGGTTTTTAAAAGTACAAAAAATATTTCATGATTAGTAATCATTATGAACAATATTATTATGATTCACAATAAACATAGCAAGAGAGAATTGTTTTTTGCATTTCATGTAAAGTGTATTATGATTCATAATATACTTAAAATACATTTATATTATAATTCTGGTTTTATAATTTCATTTGATAAATCCTATTGGTAAAAAGTATTATTATTATTAATTTTGTTTTGGGTTACGCGTTGAATATATTATGATCCATAATACACGTTAACTATATCACATACATTCCACGAATTATGCAAAAATTATGTGTTTTGGGTTCAGGTTGCATATATTATAGTTCTGGTTTTATAATTCATAATCATTATTAACAATTAATTCAGGTTTTGTAATTCATAATATTTACTCACTATTATTTTACAATTCATAATCGTTGATTATTAACTATTTTTTTATAATTCATAATGGTGGAAGAATTTTATCTGAGAGTGCCAGAGGTATAGAGTGGCAGAAATTTCTTAGTTAGTTGCCGCTCACGGTAAGACGTAACAGAAATTGTGTAAACTCGTACAGAGTTGTAATGGCCACGCGTGAGATCTGAAATTGCGCAAGCCAGTGAGTAAATGAGACAGCAGCGGGAGGCACATTAACGTACGTTTAGAGGGCCTGGAATCTCCATCGTGAAGAAGTAAGATTGGTCCAAGTTTATATATTAACATAATTCAACTCTGGGCGATTGGGAGGGCACACAGTTAATTCATATTAACAAATATATAAGTGAGGAAGGCATTTTTGTTTGGTTGGTGTTTAAACCTGTTTCAGATCCTCAATAAAAAATGCATGGATCTCTAAGCTAAACAGTTTAAAGCACGAGCAAATGTTATCCAAAATTGGACATGCACGTGAAATGTTCCTACTGGAGCTTGAATTGGGAACAATAAATATGAGTTGGGGATTAAGTAATATATCCATGTGGTGAAATTTTACTTGTTGAGAGGTTTGAAATGTGATATTCCAACATTCGTTGAGTCATTCAAATGGCACAAAATGATTTAATTTAAAGGGTGCTCGATCTTATCGACAATAAATGTTTGGAGGGCCCAAAACATGTTTACACAATTGTTAGATGCACAATAAAATAAAATGCACACAATGGTTTGAGAAACTCGCAATGAATGAATTCGAAATTGCCCCAAAACGAGATTATTTATTATAATTTGGAATCACATATCATATCATGAACCTTTCATTTTATTCCTGCTCAGTGATTAAACTTTATTCCAAGGAGGAATACACATGCCACCGGGCTAATCGGCAGCTCAGCTCAGCTCAGTTCACATAACTGCAGTGCAGCAATCATGACAAGTAGTAGATACTATGTGCGCTGTGCTTTGGATTTTTATCCGCCCATCATGAATGAATGAATGAGTGAGTGAGAATGTTTGAAACAGTGCAGCACTCAGAGCAGGAAAGGGTCGCATTATTATTGTAGATATCCTATGAATCGTTGGAATTTGTGCATCTAAATATATTTCATGCCTTGCTTTCAATGAAAGTTGGCATTGGTATTGTACGTAGCATTTGCCTGCCAATTCTCTGGAATAGCGTTATCTATAATGAGCGTTTTGCCTGTGGAGAGGGTTGTAAGGCGAATGGAGAAGGGAGCACTTAGTGGACCACTGTTCAAAGCCCAATTTGCACCCCATGTTTGTTGCATTGGTTGCCATGTATTGGAGTTTGCCTGAAGAGAGTAGAAGCGAAACACGAACGAAGCCGTTAGATAAACTTGTAAGTATAATTGCAATAATCAATATAGCGTATACGATGGGGAAAATTTAATTTAAGTGTGTAAAGCACCCACCTGTTTTAAATCGACCGCTCCTAGGTCGCCATCTCCATTTACGTATTCAACAAGGAGCCCCAGCCAGTAAGCACTGGAGCCCGAATTGACGTGGAAGGCAATATTGGTTCTCTGATATTCACAGGGCACCCTGTTGTATAGCACAAAATGCAGGTGATCTATATATAAGAGGAAGCATTGCATTGCATTGCAGAAGAAAAGATAAGACTAGCTGACTGCAAAACATTTTTTAAAATCATCGACTCATCTGACAAGAGCGAAGATAAATACCTTCGAAACAACGCAGACACGACTCCAGCATTGAGCAGATCTGTACCTCTACGAGGATCAGACGCCATATCTTGGAAGGCAGTACCGCTGAGAACAAACTGTGATTGCCCAGATGATTCGTCAGCGACCACAACGGTCACTCCAGTTTCGGAACACAGAGGATTGCCGGTGCATTTTACCTGGTTACGTAGACAGAATAGAACAGAACTTTATGAGTTAATGAAAGATTCTATAAAAAAAATCTATCTCTATCACCAACAACTACGCATGCCTGATAGCATGATCCACAGCCTTTTCCTCCTTTGTAAAGATCTGGACTTGCTGAAGCCACTTTTGAATCAAAAGGAAACTGTTTCACAAGGCTACCATATCCGCATGCACCGCCTGTGCCAAATCCACAACACAATCTAATTTTGGGTGCTGGCCGTTATAATAAATAAATTGTCTATGTTGTTAAAAATATTTATGCAGTTCAGTTCAGTGAAAAAGATTTCAGGCCATTACCTTCGCTTCCGGCGCCATCTGCAGGGCCATTCCACCTTGCAGCAGCGGGCTGCCAACCTGCCCCTTCCCCCTCAACCGCCGCTGGATGGCGTTTTCCCACACGCACGCCCAAAGCGGTGTGAGAGCATATCGTTATCGTTAAGCAAGCTCCCAGCGCTACCAAGTAACCCACGTAAAGGTTCCATTTCATTTTGTCCAAGGCAATAGTAACAGTAGTATTGGGAGAATTAGGTGCAAAACTGTTGATCCCAAACCAACCGGCGCAACTGTGGGGTTCTGCTCCGCTAACTGATCATAAGCTCTACCGTATTTATACCTTCTCTGTGGGTTCGATTTACACTAAAATCCTTGGCTCCATTACCGGGCAGGATCATTGAGGTGAATCCGACCTATCCTATCGACTCCTCCGTGGACGCATTGCTCCGTTAGAATCGGGAATCACATTTTCCAAAACAATGCGTGTCAACAGAACACACCTCACAGGTATACATACTTTGAAATTGTACTTCTCCTTTTATTAAATATAAATACAATGAAAAGAAGTGAATTTTTCAAAATATATATATAAATATAAAAATAGAAGGAAAAGGAGTGTATTTTTCAAATATATATATATATATATATATGAAAAAAAGGGTGTATTTTTCTTTTTTGAAATTTTAGCCTTTTTATTTTATTAAATATTAATTATAATTATAATCAAAAGGAAGTGTTTTCTTTCTAATTAAATAGAAATATAATGAAAATAAGAAGTTTTGTATTTTGTTTGTTTAGAAAAAGAAAGGTATACATAATGTGGATGTAGATAAGGCCATCTCTATCGATACAAATAGGGTGATGTGAGAATGAAGAATTTGACGAGAAATTATACAAATAAGGCCACCTCGATATACCTACCCTCGATACAAATAAGTTGAAATTATACAAATAAGGCCACCTCGATATACCTACTCTCGATACAAATAAGTTCACGTTGGAATTACAACTATTTTATGCTCCATAAACATGAAGTCATGGGTGTCGCTACATTGGAATTACAACTTTGACTTCTTTTAAAAGTAATTATTTTGAGAGTTGTTTTTAGTGAAACTTTTTGGAGCTTTTCTGGTCAAATTTCTCTAAAATGGGGTGGAATTTATTGAAATCAAAACTTTGACGGGTAACCCTTGCACAAGAGAAGTGTCGCACAGGTTGTGTTGAATCCATATAT
>APFE031481846.1:0-15593 GCA_000404065.3 Pinus taeda | reverse complement strand
TTTTGAATTAACTAAAAAAGAGTGTATATATAGTAATGATGCAATTGGCCCAAAGGTTCATCGATACATCATGATACAAAATTTAAATAAAAAGTTATATTAAAACAAAAAATCATATAACAACTAATTTATGAAAATAAAATCTTATCATTATATTATATTATATCAAACTATTGAATTTGGCAAGTTTTAAATTCTCAGGCGAACTTAACGTACAATTTAAATGATGCTTTCACGATGGGACATTTCCATTTAGTTCTTGGAAACACACAGGGGGTTGCTGAATATGGCAACCTCAAATCTGGTGTGGATGATTACGATCTTTCTTTTATTCGCAAGAAGCCGTTCCTCCAGATTTGAGCATCCTCTTCACACGTTCATGTGGGTTTCCATCATCTTTCTGGTACTGTCTATGTGAGTCCTGATTTCTTTATTCTTGGGATATCATGGTGGAGTTAAGGAAGTAGCTAATAATGATTTGAACCAGTAGTTTATATCCAGATCAACCTCAGATTTATCTAAATATCCATGTCTAAGACTCTCTCTTCTCAGGTTGATTTGAGAAGGATTTTTATCCAGTTTATATACTCTAAATGGTGGTCGATTTTTATTTCGGCCTGCATATCGGCTCAGGATTTATGTTGGTGTGCATATCAAGAACGTAGTCTGAGAATTTCATATATCTGAGATTTCTTTATTCTTGGGATATCACGGTGGAGGTAAGGAAGTAGCTCATAATTATTTGAACCAGTAGTATATATCCAGATCAACCCAGATCAACCTCAGATTTATTTAATTATCTATGGTAAGACTCTCTCTTTTCAGATCGACTTTTATTTCGGCTCAGGATTTTTGTTGGTGTGCATATTAAGAATCGTAGTGTGAGAGTTCTAGTTAGATTTGATCTTGGGTTTGTTCAGGATAACTCTCATAATTGTTCTAGATTTAAAAATAAGAAAAAAAAGTAGTGTGAGAGTTTCATATATCTGAGATTTTGTGGTTATGCTGGTTTTAAAATTAATTTTTTTTTTTATAGATTTTTATAGATTTAATAAGGTGAAATATGTATTTTAGATTTTTTGTTTAATATGGTTTGAAATATTAAGCTTTTGTTTGAAATTTTATAATGGCAAACAATTAAAAAATAAAAAATATTTTAAGTTAATATTTATGATTTGTAATTTTAATACATTTTTAAAATATTTTTTAAACAATGACATTTAAAATTAAAGGTAGTCAATAGGATATACGCTCGTCTGGTTAGAGGATATTGAATGGCGGTTGGAATTCGAGCCTAGTATGCTTTATAATAGTAAATTTATGAAAATAAATATTTATATTTGTAATTTTAAAAGTTATTTTTTTAATAATATATTATATATTAAAATAGTAAATAAGATATAGTTTGTTTGTTTAGTTAGAGAAATTAAATATGGTTGAATTTGAATTTTGTTAATTAAGAATTTTCATAGAATTGAAATATACATGTTTCACATATTTTTCTTTGCATTTTTGTAGAAGAGTGGGGATGCAGTTAAATATTAACAAAACAAAAGTAGATGTTTTCTCTAACAAAAGAAAATATAATTAGTGTAAGTTCTATTTTGAAGGCAACATTCTCGAAAAAGTTGAGGATTAGGAAGAAATCTAAGTTGAGATGATGATTGAAAAGAAAAGAACTTTGAGGGATTGGAAAACATTTTATGCTTTTTAAAATAGGTGTAGAGAGACACTTATGGAACTAGGAAACCTTTGAGGGGTTGGAAAACATTTTATGTTTTTTAAAATAGGTGTAGAGAGACAGTTGTGGGACTAGGAAACCACTGTAACTCTTTTTGGGCTTTTAGTGATTCCATTGATTCTCTACTTCCACTGAAAACAAATTGAGAAAATTCAGAAGCTTTTGATTTCAAACAAATTCAAAATTAAAAGTGCAATTCCTTATGTAGATGTTTTCTCTAACAAAAGAAAATATAATTAGTGTAAGTTTTATTTTGAAGGCAACATTCTCAAAAAAGTTGAGGATTACAAATGCCTCGTAAGAAATCTAAGTTGGGATGACTATTGAAAGAAAAGAACTTTGAGGAGTCGGAAAACATTTTATGCTTTTTAAAATATGTGTAGAGAGACAGTTATGGGACTGGGAAACAACTGTAACTCTTTTTGGGCTTTTAGTGATTCCAATGATTCTCTACTATTGTGAACTGTGGAACTGTGTAGTGGAAACAAATTGAGAAAATTCAGAAGCTTTTGATTTCAAACAAATTCAAAATTAAAAGCGCATTTCCTTATGCTATCCTATTAAGTGAAATAGGAGTTGCTTCTATTGAAGCAATTGCTATGGTGCGAGTCGTAAGGCATTAAAAAAAAAATGAACAAATGGAATAAGGGAGGTGACCTAAGGTTGTATTTAATGACATATTGTGCAAAAGAAGGAAGACGTGGATGTGGCAAAATAAAAATTGGTTTAGTAAATGGCTTATTTGCTTGAAAATGTATTCCATAAATAGTAAAGAGATAAAAAAATATTTGTTATAGATAAGTTCCACAAGAGTATTTGGGATAAGGAGTTAGGGAGAAAGAAAAAGTTCTATATTGAAGAGTTTCATCCCACTCATAATCATTAGCAAAAAAGCATACATAGGGGCCAATATTTCTTGAAGAGCCAAAATTCATATTTCTCAGTTAAGGACTAATTCTCATCAACTTCGTTGTGAAGGAACTAGAAATAATGGAAGACAAAATTGAATGAGAAAAACTAGCATTCCTTAGGACGGGAGACCCTGAGGCTGGCCACAACGCTAAAAAATTCATTGAATTCACAAATCAATGAATATAATCTTATATAGTGGCATTTAATTAAGGAGATGAAACAACCTACAAGAAAATAGGAACTACTTCCTAATTACAAACACAATCTTAACAATTACAGTTTCTCCATTATTTTCTAAGTTCCCCCCTTAATAGCGAAAGGGTTGATTTCCTAGAATCTCTCTAAACAATTCAAATTTCACCTTCTTAAAGGGCTTTTTAAAAATATCAGCAACATTTTCACAAGCATTACAATATTCAATAAAATATGGCTTAGAGTGTATCTTTTAAATAATAAAATGAAATTGGGCATCAACATGATTTGTCCTTGCATGAAATATTGGATTATTTTCTAGCTTGGTCGAGCTTTGGTTGTCACATTTGATCATTGTAGCCTTGTTTTGTTCTTCTCCAATATCTTGAAGAACTCACCTCAACCAAACAACTTCACAAGTTGCTGCACATAAAGATTTATATTTTTCCTCTGTAGATGAGAGATACAGTTGGCTTCTTCTTTCTTCTCCATAAAATAAACCCATATCCAATACATAATGCATAACATGTAGTAGATCTTCTATCATTCGAACTATCAAGCCAATCTGAATTTGAGTAACCTGTCAGCTCAACATCAAATGAATCAATATATTTAAGACCAAAATAAATTGTACCTTTAAGAAACCTGAGTACTTCTTTCACTGCTCTCCAATGGATTTTTATAAATCTTCTCATAAATTGACTCAACACACTAATTGAATATGCAATGTCGAGTCTAGTGATAGTAAGATAATTCAAACTTCCAACTAGTTATCTGTACAATGTACTGTCAACCTATTTTGAACCATCATCAAGATGAAGCTTCAAATTTTGTTACATAAGAACAAATGAGCACTTCTCTGACATACTTACCCTGTGAAACAAAATTCTGACCAACATCTTGCCAAACTTCAAGACCCAAATAGTAATGCAACTCACCGAGATATTTCATCTCAAATACTTGTGACATCAGCATCTTAATTTCATTAATTAACTTGACTGGATTTCCTGTAATGATTAAGTAATAAACATACAAATAAATCAACACCACATACCTCTTTGCATCAAATTTTGTATACTGATTTGGATCACTTTGACTTCTCATAAAACTGGCTGCTGGAAAAAGAAAGAATCTATCCTTTCATACCACGACCTAGGTGCCTGTTTCAGCTCATAAAAAGCTTTCTTTAATCTACAAACCAAATGTTCCTTCCCTTTTTTCAAAAGCCCTTCATGTTCTGTCAAATACACCTCCTCCTTTAAGTCACCATCCAAAAAAATAAATTTTACATCTAGTTGGTGCAAATTTAATTGATACTTTGTAGCTAATGAAATTAAAAATCTAATAGTGTTCAATTTAGCTATAGGTGGAAAAGAACCACGAAGTTTGAGCTAGGAGACGGAGCTAGGGTTCTGAGCAACCCACCTACGACACCGACAGTACAGCAGAGAAGACCATCATGTGCAGAGAGAGGGCCTCTGCAGCGCTACAGAGCTGCAGAGCATTAAGGCAACGCAATGGCACAACCTCTGGGGGGGCGTTAGAGCCCTCCCCATCGCAGCATGATCCTGCGCAAACCGTTATTTTCGGTTCAGTTGACAAAGAAATCCTGAACAGGGGGAAAAAACCCCAAAATGACAATAAGGAAAATGGAAGGCGTAAAGACGAAGACAACGATTCACAAGAAGGAAAAGAAAAGCCTGAAGAAGGTCTGAAAATATCCTCAACAACGTGCAGACTAGTGGCCAAGGAGCGGCGACGACTAGAGCTGCCGGGAGACAAGATTGACAGACGAATAGAGTACATGCGAGATCATGCCCTCATTGGGAAGTTCATAGGGTTTTGGCTGACTGAGAAAGCCCTATATGGTTGGATAGCAGCGAAATGGAAACCCAAGGGAGATGTCACTCTCCAGTTAGGGCCAAAAGGCTTCTTCACTGCAATCTTTTTCTGTCTAGAGGACAAATACAGAATACTAGGAGAAGGGCCCTACTTTTTTAACTCAGCAGGATTATACCTAAGGGAATGGATCCCCAAATTCAATCTAGACAAGGAAGATCTTACATGGGCGCCAGTTTGGATCAGATTATACTCTCTCCCGGATGAATACTGGGATGAGGACATCCTCAAGGGGATCGGAAATGGGGTGGGAGAGTACATCAGAGCGGCAGAAGAAACCAAATCACGTAAGTACATCTCCTATACTCAAATATGTGTTTTCATTCGCCTGAATGAAGCTCTTCCAGAGTCGGTAACTCTTGCCCATCGAGATGAAGAATGGATCCAGCCTCTTGATTATGAACATGTTCCATTTCGGTGCAGAAAATGTCATGCCCTAGGACATCTCTTTAGGGATTGCCCTCAATATGCCAAAATCAGTATCCCTGACCCTTCAGATACCCCGGCCCAGGATGGCTTTACTAAAGTGTCAAGCAGGAAACGCTCTCACAAAAAACCCCAAAATGGGTTCAAACCCCAGCCTAACAAATCCCATGGCCCAGTAACCAAGAACAGCTTTGATATTCTTGGACAATCCTCTGATGAGCTCCCTACTAATGCTTATGCCAAACCTGATCACCCATCTTCCTCTTCACCTCCCCCTCCATCAAAATCCCCTCCCAAATCTCCTCCCCCCATCATCATCCCTATTATCCTCAACCGAGATCAGAAAGATACAGCGGAGATCCACAAGGAAATGGAAGTTGACGGAAAAGTAGATCTCCCCCAGATTCCAGAGACCAGCATTGAAGACAGCAATCAAGTGCAAATAATGGAAGAAGAGCCAGAAAGCATAGATCTGAATGGCCTAGATATTCTGGAATTAGAACTTGCCTGCAAAAAGAAAGCATACGATTCAATTCCAGAGCACCAACTTAATAAGCTCGAAGTGATTATCTCACGAGCCTATCATCAACACCAACTCGGGATACAACCAGGAAGCCAATGGGATGGAAATCTATGCCCAAAGGATACAAAAAAGAGAGGAAGGAAGACAGATCTGCAAAGAACGATTGAGATTGGGAAAATCCTGGTAGACTCAGGCAGATATGCTAAGTTGACAAAGTACTAAAAGCCCTCTGTCAATGGTTAAATCATGAAGCTGGTGTCTTGGAATTTAAGAGGGCTAAACAGCCCCGGAAAACTCAGGATGTTAAAAAACATGATAAAAAAGGAAAAGCCACAAATGTGCTTTCTCCAGGAAACTAAGTGTAATAGTTCTACGCTAGGCAACATTCTTTCGAAAGCCTGGCCAGGATGCTGTTCAGTTGCAGTAGACGCCTCTGGAGCTTCAGGAGGGCTGGCTATAGCTTGGAATACCCAAGCGGTATCCCTCACAGATTTTCATGCAGCACACCATCTCATACAGGTGACCTTTCACATTTTGGGCACCAATATTCATGGCAACCTATCAAATGTATACTTCCCGCAAGACACAGGAAGTAAAGTAGCGCTCCTTGACACGATAGAAGCTCTAAGTAACAACAGAAGGCACCCACTTTGGATTGTTGCAGGGGACTTCAACATGATTACTAAAATTGAAGAGAAGATAGGAGGGAGGAACAGAATGGAACCAGAAGTCAGTCGCTTTAAGGAATTCATCCAATCGACGTCCCTCATAGATATGTCGTTTTGTAATGGCACCTTTACTTGGAGCAATCGCAGGGCTGGCAAATATCAAATCGCCTCCAAACTGGATCGCTTCCTCCTCTCCGACAACGTGGTCCACTTAGGAGGAGACATCTCAACGGCCATTCTTGCTCACACAGGATCGGATCACTGGCTGATCGCTCTACAATGGCAAAGACCAGGTAACTTAATAAAAAGACCCTTCCGCTTTGAAGGGTTCTGGCTTACACACCCCACATTCAGGGACTTTCTCAAGAACACCTGGGCCTCGTTCATCCCCCCAGCAGGAGCAAAAATGTATCAATTCCAGCAGAAGTTAAGATTTCTCAAAAATCACCTAAAAAAATGGAACAGGGAAACCTTTGGAAATATCTTCGAGGCGCAGCGAGAGCTAACTCAGGAGCTGGAGGTTCTCCACTAAAGGATTATCTCGGAAGGGCACACGGAAGCAACTCTGGAGCAGGAACGGCTCATCCATAGCCAGCTGGAGGACAGGAGAAAGCAGGAAGAAATCTATTGGAGGCAAAAGTCAAGAGTCAGATGGCTGAAGGAGGGGGAACGTAATACCAAATTCTTCCACAGAACTACAGTGCAGAGAAGGATGCATAACAACATACCCTTCATCCAAAATCATGCAGGGGCAAAAGTAGAGACACACGAGGAAATTGAAGAGGTGCTCCTCAATCACTTTCAACAGGTCCATCAAGAGCAAATAGAAGACCGCCGATAGGCTATTAGCAAAATTATCAGCAATGTGCCAAAGCTCATAACGGAGGAACACAATGAGCTTCTCATGCATCCTATTCTCCTCCAAGAAGTGGATGAGGCAATGTCTCAGCTCAAACAAGGTAAAGCCCCAGGCCCATATGGATTTACTACCACATTCTTTCACGCTTTTTGGGATATGATAAAGACGGAAGTCTGGCAGTTAGTTGAAGAATCCAGGGCCATGCGCTGGCTTCTCCCCTCCCTCAACTCCACGTTCATCACTCTCATCCCCAAAGAGGAGGACTCCATCACCCCTAATAAATTTAGGCCAATTGCCTTATGCAACGTCATTTACAAAGTCATATCAAAAGTCATTGCAAATCGGCTCAAACCCCTCCTTCCCGGGCTCATCTCTCCAGAACAGTCAGGGTACGTGGAAGGACGACAAATAATGGATGGTATTCTACTCACTCACGAGATCATTCACTCCCTCAAGCACTCAAAGCAAGCAGGTATGCTTCTTAAATTGGATCTTTCCAAGGCATTTGATAAACTAAGTTGGAATTACATATATCATATGTTAAAAGCTTTTGGTTTCTGCTCCTCTTGGGTCCGATGGATTATGAGCCTAATAACATCCACTCATTTTTCCATCCTTGTGAATGGCATTCCCTCCCGCCCCTTCAAACCCACCAGGGGAATCCGGCAAGGGGAACCCCTATCCCCCTTTCTCTTTGTTCTCATGGCTGAGGGACTAGGCCGTCACATTAAACAAGCCCTCCATTCTCATCAGATCAATGGCATCTCAGTTCACAACTCTTTAGCCACCTCTCATTAGCAGTTCGTTGATGTCACTATGCTTTTTGGTTATCCCTCTGCTCAGGAAGCCCTCCGTCTTAAATCCCTCCTCCAAGATTTCTCGGAAGCCTCTGGCACTCATATCAATTGCTCTAAATCGCAGGTTTTCTTCTTTCACACTCCTCCTTCGGTCAAATCTGTTGTAACTCGTATCCTGGGCTTCCCCTTTGCAACCCTCCCCTCTAAATACCTTGGAGCACCCCTCACGGCATCAGCCATTAAGCAACCCGCATGGCGCTCCCTACTTGAGAAACTTGATAACCGTCTCAACCTCTGAACTTATAGATCTCTAAACTTAGCCAGTCGAGTGGTTCTCATCAAATCGGTCCTTCAGGCAATGCCTCTGTACCTGTTCTCTATCCTTGCAGCGCCAAAATGGGTACTAAAAAGCATAAGGAACCTTCAGCGTAACTTTCTATGGAGCAGCTCAGCTACCAATCGCAAATGGGCCCTGGTTAAATGGTCCAATGTATGCATGCCCAAAGACAAAGGAGGCATTGGGCTGAGGGACCCTGAGTACAGCAATTCCATTATGAATGCCAAGATCTGGTGGCATTGGATCACTAACCCAGATAAGCCCTGGGTCAAAATCTGGACCGCCAAATATGCTGGAAGCAGACCTCAAGAAGAACTCATCAGATTCACTCCTACCAAAAAGGGATCGCTAATATGGAATGCCGCCAAACAGCACTATCAGCTAATTCAAAAGCACAGCTTCTGGGAAATCAGGAATGGACGCACGACAAGATTTTGGACTGATGCCTGGAACCAAATGCCCAAACTCACAAGTGTTCTTCACCCTTTTTTGATACCAGATAGGCAGGAGCAGCAGCAGGAAAATGTTCATCAATTCTGGACGCAAGAGATGGAGTATGGTTTCAGAAAATGGAAACAGAGCAACCAAATTCTCAACAACACAGATGCTAGGAAGGAAGAAGAGCTGAGGATCGAGCTAAGGAAAAGAAGCATAAGGCAGGATGACGGAGGGGATATCCTCAGATGGGGGTACCAACCCAAGGGAACCTACACTACCTCTGAAGCCTACAAGGTGATTTGCAACTTCCCCACACCTCCAGACCCTTTATGGAGCAAAATCTGGGAGCTTGGATCCTGGCCAAAAATCTCATACTTTCTCTGGCTGGTTGGACACAAAAATATTCTCACATGGGATAAACTTAGAAAGCGAAACTTTCATGGCCCCTCGATTTGTCATAATTGCTTTCAAAGTGAAGAAACTCTTCAACACCTCCTGGATACCTGTCCTCTAGCCAACCAACTTTGGGATAAGGTCGGTTTCAGATGCCAAAAAAGATGCAGAGGGGAAGGCGACATCATCAACTCCATACGACAATGGCCAAAGCATCCCTTCAAAAGTGAGATCCTCAACCATTTATGGAGTATCATCCCGGGGATCGTCTTATGGAACGTTTGGAAGGAAAGAAACCAGTGCATATTAAAAAACCTGGAACCGGATACACAGGAATATACAAGAAACGATGTCGCTTCAAGTGTGGACTAAGGAAGATCTCCCATCCACAAATAATGAACAAAACATTCTAGACAATTGGCAGCTGCAGTTACCTCAAGAAACGCTCAAGAATCGCCCATCCAATAGCAACTTCAAGGACAACTGCCATTGGAAAGCCCCCCCCAAAAACTCATATAAGCTTAATTTTGATGGGGCTTCCAAAGGCAATCCAGGAGCAGCTGGATTTGGTGGCATACTGAGGGACCATGAAGGCACTCCTATGCAGATTTATTTTGGGAACATGGGGTGGGATACCAACAATTCAGCAGAGCTAGAAGGGCTTTGGCAAGGTCTTTTGCAAGCCTGGAATCTCAATCTTCAACCCCTTATTGTAGAAGGCGACTTTCAGATTCTTATCAACATGGCCACCCGCATACAGAATGGCTCGCAAGCAAGGAAAGTAGCACCCAGTTGGAGACTTGAAGCAAGGCTAAATGACATAGCACAAAAGCTGAGCAATAACAAATCCATCTCCTTCATCCACACTAAGAGAGAAGGCAACAAAATAGCTGACCTCCTAGCCAATATTGGGGTAGAGACCGAACACACCCTCCTTTTCGGAAACACGAACATCATTCCTAACAGGCACCAGCTCCAGGAATGTGAAAGCCTGATCCAAGAAGAGGCTGCCTCCCCGGATGCGGGTGTCAACGCGCCAGGTTGCGAGGAGCCACACGCCCAGCATGTGCCGCCACGTGATAGCCAAAGGATTTTAATGCCCCTCGCCGCCGAGACGTTAAGACGGGAGGAGAAGAGCAGGAACCTTAATGAGGTTGCAGGGAACGATGGCGAGCTTGCAGAGGGCAATCAATGCGGGAAAAATTCGAGAGAATGTTTGCTGGTTTAAGAAAGAGGGAATGCTGCTATTCTGGACTCAGAGTGCAGAGCAAGCAACTCAGATCTCTGAGGGAAAGTGTCTCTCTACTGTTGCCGTTCTTGCTAAGAGCGAAGGCATTCATCCTGACAAAGATTACTGCCTGCTTGTTTATGCTGGGCACTGCTTATGTGAGGTTGAGCTCTGCTTCAGGACAATTTGGGGACAGAGTTCAATTGGGGGTGGATGCAATCACATCAAGCCTTCAAGCATTGTTCTGGTACAAGCTTTGGGCGCCGCTGAAATCATGGTGCGTCCTCGAGAAAGAATGCCATGTAGAAGAGGTTTTGGGCGAGGTGAGTCTTCACGCCACCCTGCAGCGGATGTCCACCATCACTGCTGTTGTTGCTATTGCCACAGAAGGGCGGGAGCCACTCCTATTCAAGCCGGTCATTTCATGGAGGCCGACAGTTCCAATGATGGAGCGCCCCTGCTTCCAGCGTTCGGCTCAGTAATTTTTACCCTTGGCAGCTCGCGGGACAATGCTGGTATTAACGCACACATCTCGGTTCTTTTTACAAAGGCTCCTGAGGAGGACGAAGAGGGAACGCAACCGGTCGCAACAGAGGTACTTCTAGAGGGCAGTAGAGAGAAACGCCTAGTCGTGCAGCCGACATTTGCAAAGGGAAATCCAGAGAAGGAGCTTCAGCAGTCCCCTACCCGACTTCAAGAGCAGGAGAAGCCAGCCACAGCGCAGGACCCTATGGCAATGTGGGCAGGAATCCCAGAAGGCCAAGGCTGGAGCAGAATTATTGAGGAAAAACCTGAAGATTAGTCCCCAGTGGCACACTCTGTCATTCATTTCTCTCTCTCAGGTCTGGTATAGGTTCTAGATCTTGGTAGGGGCCTGGATTAAGCTAAATATCTATGTTTGTATCTTTTCAGTTCTAGTTTATGTTCATGTTCACTATAGTATGGGCAGTAGGCCTTGCAAAGTCTGTAATGCTTTGTCTGTTTGATGCCCCTGCGTGGGCCGTTTTGGTATGACCTGGAAACAACTCTGTGTTTTATCATGTGGGAAGTGCTGCCCTTGCGAGGGCGAATTCTGAGTCAAGTAAAGCCACCCAAGGTGCCACAGGAGGCCCTGGGCAGCATGTCTTTTTGATTGTAATGTTTACCTGTATATAATATAATAGATTAGATAGCTTTGCCGAGAAAAAAAAAAACTCAAATCCTTGTAATGATGTTTTCATCATTAACTTGAGCATTATTGACTCCAGTTAATTCCAATAAATATCTTTAGAACACAGTAGCAATCAATTTATGATAAATCTTGCCTTTTACCCACGTTCTAACATCAAAGTTGTATTACTATAGGAAAACATGGTATTAATGACAAGAAATTTTGTGTGATTATAGGATCACTACAGGAAAATTATAGTAAATTATGTGTAATTATAGGATCACTACAGGAAAATTATAGGAACTCACAAATTGTGTGTTAATTGATGAAAATGAATAATGGAGTGAATTCAAACATGATTAATAATTTATAAATAAATTAAAATCAAATATACAACACATACCAGGGGGGCTCCTTGAATACGTTGTGGAAACTACTCAAAAGCTTTAGAAAAATGTTACACCATGTCACAAAAGAAGTCTTTGTATTACAACAACTTTAATCCTTAGTACAAATAACAATCCTTGCTCAGAATTAGTATATGAAAACTAATTATTGACTAACTCCATCTTCTCTTCATGAGGATTTATTTATACATAAATTATCAATAAAAAAATTATAGCACTGAATTTGATCAAGAATGGGGTTCATTTAAGCTTAGTTAGGAAAATAGAATATCTCAAATGGATAGTACGGATATGATGTGATGTTCTATAATATTCCTTAATATTCTTTGACTTCAAATCCTCATCCTCAAACCTTGATATTCAAATTCCAGTTGTTGGAGACAAATCTGCTCATTTTTCTATCTAATTATAGGAATTTTTGAACTGACTATAGGAATTGGTGAGTAGAAACCCCATGTTGACCAGTAATTGACTTGAGGGTTGTGACCATCTACAAGGAGGCTAGATAGGTATTTATCCATTAGATGAACATTTTGAATTCATTCCGAATGTCAAAATCAGTTTGGCTAACTTGGAACCCCATATAGCTCAGACGAATTACAGGAATTATGCTTTTGCCGATTTTATGTAATTACAAAAATTCCTATAAATTGTTGTTTTTCCAATTACTACATGAATAAATTATTCTAATAAATATTTATAGATTAAAAAGAGAATATTTTTCTTATGAAAGATAATTTCTTTTATTTTAACCTTTTCATTCCATTATCCTCACAAAATTGATAAAAGGGAAGAATTTTGGTACAAAACCGAGGATAGAAAAGGTTGGAATAAGGTGGTTAAAAGTAACAAAATTTGTACCCAACATCTCCCCCAAAATGGTCTTTCCAGATGACCTCATGCAATCAAAACTAAAATTCATCTTCTCCTGAAATTTGGTCCAAAACTATAGACTTTCCACTTCATACAATTCCTACTACCTAGATAAGAAAATTTAAGTTTGTGTTTCATGGAGATCAATTCCTTATTTTTCCCTTCAAATTCTTGTTTCTTATTATCAACCTCCTGTTCTGCTTGATATTCTTTATATTTGCTGCAAACAAGTTTATGTATTTATGTCTGAGTGATTTGCGCTTTTCTCTGTTCTTGGCACATTACTCCTTTAGTTTCTCATTTTATGCCTTTACTACCTTGTTGTTTAAGCTTATTTATCTTTTTGTCTTTCTTCTTTAATTTAGCAAGCAAGGTATTTATCTGTTGATTTTTGGGCTCCACTTTTATTTTTGTATGCTGACCTTTCTCATGTACCAATAGATCTTTAAGCATTCCTTGTTCCTCTTGAAATAGGTGGCACTATTCAAAATGATCCTCTTATATGGTTGGTTCACTGTGCACCACTCTTAAGTGTACCATGTTGACTGTATCACAGAGAACTTAGCTCAAATTTGGGTAGTGGTATAGGGCAACATAACATGAAATTTTGGCTTATAGATTTCAAAATAAAAACGAAATATATTGGAGGAAAGTTTGAAACAACATTTGGTTTAATGATTGTGATATTTGTAACATAAGTACAAATATCACATTACATAATAATTATCAGAATGGGTAACTAGATTCAGAAGGATGAAATTTAGTCAGATAGATAATTATTACCTCAAATGCTTGAATTGTTGGTTTTAAGCATTAAAGATAATATTTTTTTTAGAAAAAAGAATGAAATTATAGATCTAAGTTCAACACTTAAGGTAATGATGATTTATGAATTCAAGAAAAGGATACATGGCAATAGGTTATTTCAGGTAAAATCAACCATTTAAAAATCTCTCGAGTTTAATAAATAAACATAATTGAAACATCTATGATGTTACATTTTTGGAAAACTTTGAACATTGATTTGCTGAAACCATTAGTCTCTTGAATGGAGGGATATATTACTAATTCACTTTATTAAAATAGGCTTGTGTTGAACTGAACTTTTCTTTTGAAGCTTTTATTATAGGAATCTGGACTTCCACTCACAAGAATTTGGAATCTTTATTACAAGAATCTGGAAACTTGTTTTACCAATATATCTCAAACCACAAATTGATTTTCAACTAAACTTTGTCAAGTAGTTGATATCACTTATATTCTTATCCATGCCAACAATTGCAACCAAAAGATGCACCATTTTCAAGAAAAATGAAAAATGGCTATAGGTAATAGTGGCTGATTTTTTAAATAAAATATGCATTAGTTTGAACTGAAATTTTATGAGTTCATTCACCTTACTATAATTAATTTCCCTACCAAATTTCGTTGCCATTCGATGCAAAGATCTCACGAAAAATGCAAAATCGTTGAAGGTGACAATGACTCTTTTTTTGAAAACAATAAATTAGAATTGACTAAAATTTGGTGTGTTTATTAAACATACCTTGATGCATTTGTGATCCAAATTTCATGGCAATCCAATCCATAGTTTATGAGATATTAGCAAATCAATTTATGCTCTATATAGGAAGAAAATGACATTGACTGTAACTTTGACCAAGAGCTTGACCTAACTGTGTGAAACCTAAGTTTGATGTAAACAACACATAACCATATTGATGGGCAGGGAAGAAAACCCATATGCTAGAATTTCATATGGTCTTGTGCAAATATGCCAACCTTGGTATTCATTTAGAAAATTCAGCCTTTAATTACAAGAATTTTTTGTATATCACTTGCATTGATTCAACACCATTCCCTTTTAAAGATAGAAAATAACATACTTGGAAAAATTAAAACCACCATTGGTCTAGAAACTAATATTTCTACTAACACTTCTCAATTACAGGGTCTCAAAAGGCTTGTAAAAATTCCTGTAAAAAAACATGTAAATGTTGATTTTATCATTTCTTTTGCTGAGTCTACAATTTTAAACCCTCCTGTAAAAAAAAATTATTCTTTTGAATGGATGTTGTTGATGTCGAACAAGAAGAAGATTCACCCAACATCCCTCCCCCATACTTAAGGATTTTCATATCAACATACAAACAAAATAAGGTTCCATTTTGTGCATGTGAAACCATAAGAGAATTTTGGAATTATAGAAGGCTAAGATGAATCCTTCACCCAATCTATCCATGGATCACATTCACCAAATATGAAAAAGTATGGAGGACTGCTAAGATGGTTGTCACAAACTGATGTTATGCCATGCCTTTTCTAAAAGCTGGAAAATGGCATAACTGATGTTATGCCATGCCTTTTCTAAAAGCTGGAAAATGGCATACTTATACAACTTTGAAAATTGTTATTGTGCTAAAAATGTCATGCCCTTTTAAGGACACACTTATAAAAGCTTCATACCTACAACATAAGTTACGAGCATGGGGAACAAAGTGTCATTCCTTTTTATAAGCAAAACAAGAACTGAGATTTTTTTAAACTAAAGAATCTCATTGTACCTAAATACCATTGTCAAACGAATTTTTATCGAGACTGAGTCAATTCATGGTCACTGGTGTTTTCAGTTTTAATGAGTCTGGAAAATTAAAGAAGACTCAAATACTATCCTGTGGATTTTCTCGAGCCCAAGAAGTTTGATGCTCATTGGTATTTTAAATTTTAGATAATAGAAAACTTAAAGAAAA
>APFE031481844.1:0-12777 GCA_000404065.3 Pinus taeda | reverse complement strand
GAATTAATGAAGCTGTTAGATTCTCTATGCTATATAACAGGCAACCATTCGGATGGTTTGCTAAGAGTGTGAGAGGTTTTGAGAGGATTTATTGATGTAATCTCCAATTTGATTAATAAACTCCTGATGCCTATGTTTGGTGGACGTAGCCCAGATTGGTTGGGTGAACCACATTAATTCTTTTGTTTATGTGCTTAAACATTGCTGTGTGTTTATTTAATTCTGCTGTGCACCTGAATCAACAAGTTTTAGGATAGTGGCGATTAACTCATTTTATTTTATTATGGTCCATATTATCATTGTAAATCCCCTTGCTACTATAATAGAGTGCTTATTATTCCTAATGGAGAAAATATAATAGTTTATTATGATACCTTCGTTTCAATTAAAGGGTATTTTCACGCAATGTTATTAGTTAACCTAGCTAAATTATTATCTTTAACAAAATAATATGTTTCTAGTGTAGAGATTGGATTTAGTTTAGGTAGGAGATTGGATTTAGTTTATATAATAGGAAAATTTAGATTTTTATTGTATGTAAACTAACACAATCATATTAGTAAATGTGGTTGATATATGTCGATAGGTGTATATCAAATACATACACAACTATATTGGTAAATCTAGTTGATATATATGAATAGGCGTATATCAACCACATTTATGAATGTGTAATTGAACCCTGTATTATAGTATCCACATTTACTAATGTGCAATTAACTCCAATATTATAAAACTTAATATTAAACCCTGTATTATAAACCCTATAGTTTAAGCCCTAATATTGTAAATCCAATATTATAAACCCTAATATTGTAAATCCAATATTATAAACCCTAATATTAAACCCAATATTATAAATCATAATATTAAACCCAATATTATAAATGCTATTATATTATATCCCAATATTATAAACCCTGTATATTAAACACCCTATATTATAAACCCTAATATCAAACCCTATTTTATAAGCCCCAACCTTATAAACCCAAATGTTATAAACTTTGGCACAACCACATTATTAAATATGGTTGATATACGCCAATGACATATATCAAGCACATGCACAACCACACTAGTAAATATGTTGAATAATTTTGTAATGTCGCGTTGCGACTTTGTAGAAATTGCAATTAATGTGTAGTCCTTTGAAGACAATTCCTAGCTAAGAAAATATGCCAAGGTATCAGGAAGAGGGGTTTGTTTAAAAGGTGGTTGCTTAGGGTTTCAAATCCTTATGCAAAGTACAAAATCCCCCTCTTTCTAAAGTTTGATCAAAGTGCCAATATTCCACCATAATAAAGTAATAACTTGTAAGACTTGAACACAAGATTTAAGAAGATATCAGATAACATACACA
Source organism: Pinus taeda (assembly GCA_000404065.3). Lineage (NCBI taxonomy): Eukaryota > Viridiplantae > Streptophyta > Pinopsida > Pinales > Pinaceae > Pinus > Pinus taeda. Next base: position 11,414 of record APFE031481844.1, on the reverse strand, counting down.
CTCATACTGACTATTGATACTACCTAATATGACTAGAAATCATGAAGAAGGCCCTTCAACAACTCAACAACAATACAAATTGTAATTATATAGAAGGCAACAATCTTTAAATACGAAGGGATTAAAATAAACAAATTGTTTATTTTGTATGCTTAATGATGGATATAAATTTTCCACAGGAACTAAGGGAGGCTGATACTCAACCTAACCTCTCCTTATGATCCACACAATTTCAATATGTATCAAAGAAAAAGATAATGAGACACATGAAAGTACTCACATATGAAACAACGTTGTCATAAGTTGAAATAAGAACCCATTGATTAAACTTTGAAATATAAGGGCTTTAACAAAATACAAGTGCCTTCTTGCCCATAAGTGAACCCTTATTACATCAAGAAATAAAATATTTATCGAATATTACAATGCTCAAGCTTTACTAGCTTTGAAGAAACAAACTTTATAAAAAATAAACAACTTCTAATTTGTCCAAGAAATCTACAACTTCCTGAGAATTCTCTACCTTGTAATCTAGAATTGATTTGTTGACTGCTTACTTTGTGCCTTGAATTTGGCTCTAGCTTGATTTTCTACCTCCACATAGTCTACCTTTGGAATGTTGTTGCTACACTTTAAGAAATTTGTGGGAGAATTCCAACATGTATATCCCAATTTGTTCCAATTGGATATGTAAAAGAGATCAACTTCTTATAAGCTTCATCTAAATCGACATATCTATGAAAAGTAGGTTTTACTACAAAAAGGTGTCTAACTTCACAATGCATGTAAAAATCATCAATTAGTATACTGAAAATTCTTTTACCACTCCAAGATTCTGTTAAACCAACAAATTTTGAGTCATTACCTCCACAAGCATTCACCAACTTCTTATATTACTTTCAGGCCATAACTTTCGTTTCTGTGTTCCTGAATGATGGAAAACCTTTTTGCTGTAAATTATTGAATCTGTTATTAAATTTATTATTTTCAACTTGCACTATCCTACACTTGTCCCTCACTTTCCTTGTAAAGTTTCTCTTGGTTAAAACTTTCTTAGCCTCCATGATTACAAATGTTGGTCATTAATCCTTTTTTCTATAAGTTGCAATTTTGTTCTTGAATTAAGGAATTGAACGATTCTGTTAGTAAGTGTTGGTTTGTTCCCCAATTCTTCTTTAATATGATCTACTACTGCATTAGCAAGGTTTAATATTTCAGTTTCTTCAACAATGATAACAATTGATTCCCAAATTTCAAAGATGAAATTGATGATTTCTATCCATAAGCTTTTCCTACAATGAATAAAATGTTGAGTGCCAATCACTTGTTTACATACTACTCAACTTGTTTTTGTAAACTAGTACTGTTTCGAGTTCATTAATTAGAAAACCATGCTTCTTTTTTTTATTCTTCCTCAATTTGACATAACATTTCCTTTAAATTGTCAATTTCTTGATCTTTTAAATTAAGGAATGATAAAGTTTCTGCTAACTTTTCTGAAGAATCTGCTTCCACATTGTTGGCTTGAGATGTAGAAATAATTGCAACTGTATGCTCTATCCTTTCCTTTAACAATTGTTCAACCCGTAGTTCTATTTTTTCCATCTTCTTATTTTGTTCAATCATCAGCGACAAAAGAAATTCATTCTCCTTTTGTATATCCTCCAACTCTTGAGTTTGAGGATGTTCAACAACTAGTAATTTAAGCTTCTTTTTGAGTGATAGAATATCTGAAGCTATAGTCTTCATTGATTCTTGAACTGTATTTACATCATTTGCTTACTTCCCAAATAGATAACTAATCCTTCTAAAAACTTAACTTTTTTATCTTTAGCAATAGAGGACACTCTTTCTCTCTTGAGTTTCATTGGTCAATTTATGTACTGATTTATGCAAACTTTCCATATTGATGGCTGTATTTGTTAGGGTATTATGTAACATTTGCCCATTTTTATATGAAGATCAATTTGATCAATGGGATGAACTTATTTTAAATCAAAAGAAAACATTGAAGATTTATAAGCTTATGTGGCTTTTGCATTTGGATGTTTGGCTCTAAGAATGCCAATTGGATCTTTCCTTTTTCAACATCTAAAGCTGACAACAATAAGATCATTATTTCTAGAACTCAGCATAAGTAATGGTTTTAAGACTTGTATTCATATTTTTGATTTCATAAATTGAGAAAAGATATCTTGACTAGGGTCTGCAACTGATGTTGATTTTTCTTGATTTGATGATAAATGCTTCAAAGTGAAAACATGTTCACTTGATGTCACCATTTATTTGTTTGAAACAAACAACTTCTTTAGAAAGAGTATATGAAACCGACATTCATGTTTCCTTCATTTTCTGTGTTTTTAATATCCCAAACTTTGTTTCTTCTGATTCTAAGCCATATTGCTGAATATTTATGACAACCCTTTTTAACCCTTTCTCTTTTTGTCGTGGAGTAGCTAACAATTTAAGAGGCTCTTGTGATTCTCCTTTCTTTGATGTGTTGACCAATGTACCTTGTTCCCAGGTTTCTTGATTTTCATATTTCTCTATTGAAGATTTTGAGAAATGAATGTAAGTTGATGATCCCTGCTCCACTCTTAAAGATGAAATCTTGCCTAGAGGGCTCATAATACCATTTTTCTCCTCTGGGAAATTTTATCTTCTGTAGAAATAATTCCACTTCAGCATTACCTTCTCTAGTGTTCACCAAAAATGGACTAACTTTGGCTTTCAATTTAAATAATGTAGGACGTTTCCTAGGTAGGAAATGTATCTGATCTACATTTAAACTACATATTCCCTTCATTGGATACATATTACCAACAAAACGTTGAGAATAAGAAAAAGAGATTACCTGGAAATATAAATTTAGCCAAGTCATTATTCATTATTCCTTATTGTTGTCAAACGTTGAAGGCTTGTAATTGTTGACTAATTCTCGATAACCTTTGTTTTTAGTCTTTACACTTTGGATTTATTTTGATAAAATAATTCAAACATCCTTGTACAATTAGATTCCATCGTTGGGTCCCTCTGCGGAGTTGGCAAATAACGAAGGGGGAATCAGAGAGGGTGTATGTTATTAACTAGTGGCAAGGGCTAACCAGCCTGCCATAGGGCATTAAATGCCCTGGTACATGCATGCTTTATAACAAAATAACACACAGTTTTTATTTTTAATTTATGTAGCCACCAAGGCTGTGTGTTATTTTGTTATAGAGCATGCATATACCAAGGCATTTAATGCCCTATGGCAGGCTGGTTAGCCCTTGTCATTAACTAGTGGCCACCATGTACCCTCATAATTATTATTTTATTATTAGGGGAAATCGCGGAATAAATTTTGGATGAGCAGGGGATGAAACACGATCAACATCGTTTAAAACAACGAGTTCTTTAATAAAGCGTGTTCACGCTTTATTAATTTATTTATTGCAAAATATTATTCCAAAGTTGGCTTATAATAGCGCTTAAATAAAAAGAGCATTGTTATATCAAACCAGTACGTGAGTGCAAAATTTAAATATTTATAATATTTTTGTACCTTTTTTTCGCAAGAATATTTTATAACGTAATGTAATATTGCGATGTTACCATTCCAACGTCACAATATGTTTGATTAATAATATTAATTAATAATATTCACAAGGAATTAGATTTGACTAAAAATTTAAGAGTATTCCCTGTCAGACATAGTCAAACATATTCAACCATAGTATAAACCCAATTTATTAAACCCTATAAATTAAACCATGATATAAATACTAATATTATAAACCTTAATATTATAAATATTATATATTAAACACTATATATAACAAACACAATTTTATAAACCATAATATTAAACATAATATTATAAACCCAAATATTGTAAACCCCGATAGTATAAACCCCAATACTATAAACCCAAATGTTATAAACCTAAACACAGCCATATTAGTAAATGTGGTTGATATACACTCATTAATGCATATAAATCACATGCACAACCACATTAGTAAATGTGGTTGATATATAATGATCAGTGTATATCAACCACATGCACAACCACATTTGTTAATGTGGTTGAATAATTTTGTAATGTCACAGTGCAACGTTAGAGAAATTGCAATGTAATGTAACACTGTGACGTTGGATAGATTTATGTACCATTTTGATGTCATAACATGTTTGATTATTAATATTAATCAATAATATTAATTGATGATTGTGTTTGACAGAAGTTTAAGAGTGTTGACGGTCAAACATAGTCAAACATAATTCAACATAGTCAATTACTTTAGTAAATATGGTTGACTAATTTTGTAATGTCGCATTGTGATGTTAACCAAATTTGATCAATGTCATTTTTTTTTATAAGCAAGTAAAAATCTTTACATTTCCAAAAATTTACATATGATACAATGAAGGAGGTTTGGAATAGTCTTTATCCTTGAGCTGCTTACAAACAAAAAAAGTAGAAAAACTAGAGAGACAAGTGTGTTACAAGGAGAAAATTGAGGAGACTGTCTGCCCAGGAGAGGAAAACTAGTTGGTGTCCCAAAGAGTTCTAAACTATAATGGTGAAAAAATGATACCAAGGCAAAAATGACATGATTGAAGCCAAGTAAGCAAGAGAAATAGGAAGACATGCAAAATTGGGACTCTAAGAATAACTATCCTGGTAATTTAGCTTGCTTGACTAGGTTGATCCTTGTAGTTAGCGACCATGGTTTGGGTGAGATGTTCTTTCTCCCTTGGGACATTGCCTTTCCGAGCCTTTTCCTTCCTAGCTTGCTCCTACTGCTCTAGGTAGAGGAAGGGGTCATTGTAACTTCCAGGAAGCCAAGGGGGTGCTCCCATTGAATGAATGCTTTACTGGCATTGGAATCCTCCTCCCTCCAAGAGGGTTACCCCTTGGTTGGGTCTTTAACGTTAGCCTAACTGGCTAAGTTCATCTCCAGGTCACCTAGCTTAGGGAAATTATGACCATTGAGCATCTTCTGTTTCTTGGCTTGAGGTTTGAGTGTGACAAATTAGAGTTTTGTTGCCCCTTGTGTGAGGAATTTGCTGCTTCGTTCCCTGCATTCGAATTGGAGGACGTCAGAGGAGAGGGAGGTGGGGGAAATGGGATACCCATCACTCTAGATAGATTTCGTAAGGCCATTTGTGTATGAACCAGGAAGGAATTAAGTTCAACAATTCCTCCTTCAACTCTTTCCCTGGCTTGTTCCTTCTCCCAAAGTTGTTTGCCCAACAAATTTCAAATAACCCAGTGGCCATTATCGATGTTTCTTCTCTCTTGATTCTTCGTAGTAGCAATGAGGTGGAAAATATGCATTGGCATATCCTCATCGAATTTCTCTTCTCCCTGACCATGCCATGGAGGGAGAGGTTGGTGTCCAAGACCTTTGCCCCCATGTCTATCTCATCCACTTTCCCTGATCCAGATTTAAACAGGAACGCAACCAATTATAGAGATAACCATATACACAAATATGCAGCGGAAATAATACTTCATTTCATTAATGGAAAATACTGAAATATGCTTACAATCAGAAATGGAAATAAACTAGCTAGGGCGATGGTAGATATCTCTGAGAAGAGATGTGTGGGCTACATGCCTCTGAACTGACTTACAATGAGGCTCGAAGGCCTATTTATTGTTGAGAAACAATGAAAAACCCTTAACATTCCAAAACCTAACCCTAGGAGATGAAACGCCAAACTGTGGGCCCCGTTTGGGGGTAAGTTGGTACATCAACTTCCCGGGGTCGTAACTTTAGCATTTGATCTCCGTTTGACGCGTACAATAGCTCATTAGAAAGATCTATTCGAGCACTATCATTGTTGGAACGGCAACACTGTTCCACAGACCCGTGTTGCCCCTGGAATCCCAAAAAACGTCGTTTAGGGCCTCAAAACGGCTCCGGAAGTTCAGGACCCGAAAAACTGCTCCAGATTAAAACAGGAACGCAACAAATTACAGAGATAACCATATACACAAATATGCAGCGGAAATAATACTTCATTTCAATAATGGAAAATACTGAAATATGCTTACAATCAGAAATGGAAATAAACTAGCTAGGGCGTTGGCAGCTATCTTTGAGAAGAGATGTGATGGCTACATGCCTCTGAACTGACTTACAATGAGGCTCGAAGGCCTATTTATTATTTGAGACACAATGAAAAAACCCTTCACATTCCAAAACCTAACCCTAGGAGATGAAACGCCAAACTGTGGGCCCCGTTTGGGGTTAAGTTGGTACATCAACTTCCCGGGGTCGTAACTTTAGCATATGATCTCCGTTTGACGCGTACAATAGCTCATTAGAAAGATCTATTCGAGCACTATCATTGTTGGAATGGGCAACATCGATCCATTCAATGGACCCATGTTGCCCCCGGATTCCCCAAAAAACGTCGTTTAGGGCCTCAAAACGGCTCCGAAAGTTCAGGACTCGAAAAACTGCTAAAAATAGTAAGTTGTGCTACAATTAAGGAAACTGAAAATGCTGAGAAAGACAATGGTGGGGGTCCAGGTGGACTTGGCAGGTGGCTACCAATATCCACCTGGATCAAACACATATGTAGTTGTAGAGATCCCTGAAGTTTGGCTCCCCATGATCTGGATAACCACATGCCATACTTTGGTTGGATGTCAGCAACTACAATGTCCATAAGGATGCTTTTGGTAGGATATTGGACTAATGTAAGACATAAGTCTTTAATCAATCCTAGACACTTTACTTGAGTAGAGATAAATGAGAATAAGTCTTTGTAAGGCCTTCTAATGTCTAGGTTCAATTTCTCCATTACTAATTTGGGAATTAAATTGTGAGAGGCCCCAGAATCCAACATTGCATTGTGTAGAATTTTGTCATGGATACTAATGTAAAAATGTGGAACTCCTCCTTCTAATGGTTTTCCATTAACATCTGGACCAAATATAAGTTCTGGTTGGTCATCAAACAAATTATCTAAATCCTCATTTTCAGCAATGTTTAAGATCTGGTTTATCTGTGATTTGTAAGGTTCATTCTTGACTAGTTTTGTTAAAGGGATTGGAATCTTTAGCTTTGATATCTTTGCTCCCAAATTGAAAGGCAAAGAGGATTTTTCTATTTGAAGGTTTCGAGTTTTAGCAGCAGGGATTTGAGTAGGATTGTCTTCTTTTTCTTTATTGTGGATCTCCTTATGTGGATTTTTGAGTGGAATTGAAGTGGATGGTTGATCAGCATAAGGTTGATCAGAGGTTATGTCTACAATTGTGGGGCTAGAAGGATTTGGTTTCTACCTAGGGGGAATTTGGAGGATCTTTGAAACAAGGGCTTCTTTTATTTTCTTGTGTTGATTTTGGGTTGTTTTATGGGTTTGCTCAAGGACACCTGCATTCCTTTTACTTCTTAGATTATCATCCTTGTGGACTTCAAAAATAACAGAGTCATATCCTTGTTTATAATCAAATGATTCACTAGACTATACCTGTAATTACTGCAGCATATACAGTTCCTACTCATCTTGGGTTAGAAAAACAATGTCCTCATCATTTATTCCCGTTAGGTCAATTTGTGTATCATGCTCTGGATTTTCTCACTGGGATGTTTCTACATAATTTTCGTGAAAAGGAGGCCTTATGTTTTGATCTCATCTGTTTTTCCGTATGTTTTGGTTATTTCTAAAATTTGGGTTTCTAATTGGAGGTGCTTGTTGGTTATCCCATTAGGGTTTCCTTTCCATGTTACCTATTCTCTCCATTAGCCTTTCCATGTTTTTGGCCAAGTTATCTATTTTAAGATCAGATGATAAATTTTCTTCCTTAGAAATTCTCTTTTCATTTCTAACTCTAGCCCTTTTAGCTAACAAATTAGCTTCTACACTAACAGCTACACTCTGCATTTCTTCTAATGTTGGGGGGTTTCTTTCACTAAGTTGGTATGACATATCGGTATCAAAACCATCAGGGAACTTTGTTAACGCTAAGTCAGGTGGGGGTCTAAGGTTAACTGGGATTGCATTATATATGTTATTGAATCTAGTGCAGTAATCATGAATAGTTTCATTAGGTCCTCTCTTAATATTCTGATATTGTGAAAGAACTTGTAAGCGATTCTTTTTCGTTTCCCACCTATAAATAAACAACCTTTGGAAATTTGCTAGGTCTACTATGTGATTGGCAGGAAAGGCTTTAAACCACTTCTCGACATCACCAGTCAAAGATTGGGCAAAGAGTCTCATCTGGACATTGACTTCATCTAATTCATGTAGTTCAAAGAAGTCAGACATCTTGTTTACATGCTACTAGGCAGTGTAGTGACCAATAGCATCAAACAAGGGAATCTTACTCTGCTAATCTGTAGGCATAACATGAAGCTGGGCAGGTAAAATAAGAGGAGCATATCTATTTTCCATTGTTGTTGGTTTGGAGGGGATAAGATGTGGGGTTGATATACTTGGGATTAATGCAGTAGTAGATGAAGAACCAGGACTAGTAGGTGGTTAATGAGAAATGATAGGCTGGTGAGGGAGTGAAGATTTAATGGTGGTGGAGAATGGAATTCAGAAGGTATTGAAGTCGAAGGGAATAATGGTGAACTCAAAGTAGTGGAGAACTATTCAGAAAAATCAGGGGTAGTAGTAGTATTAATGGATGATTGTGGAGATTTCAGAATGTACTCATCAATTGATCTGTTGGCCTATTGGACCTCAAGGTCTGCAATGAAATCGAGATCTAGAACCATTCCGTATATTTCACTTTCAGGTTTTGTTTTAAATAATGAAAGACCAAATTTCTCATCAAAGGGAAGATCTTCTAAAAATAACCACTCATCAAGACATGAATTATCTTTAACTAAAGTTGTTTAACTAGCTGAACTTTCGTATTTTTTAGATTTTCTTGAAATCGGGTTGGGATTATCAACTAGAAGGGGAGGGTTGGGATCTAGATTAGCCCTAGTAAAATGAGTCTTTATAGAAGCGAGAATTTAAAAATTTTAATTGTTTTTGTAAGATTTTTCAATATAACTACTAACAAATGACTTTAAGAGGCTCAAAATATAGAATTAGAATTTTGTTAAAGCTTTATTAGGACTAAGGAATTGTTGGTTCCCTAGTGGAGTCGACACTATGTTATCACTCAAAATTTTCTCTAGAAGTTATTAGAAGAAAGAAAATGACCGAGGTAACCACAAACCAAATTTTGGGCATAGGCTCTAGCCAACCTAAGTCCAGAGCGGGCTCTCTATATATGATTTAGATTTGTTTGATGGAATTTTAGGCTAGTTCTTAAGGTTCAGGGGGTTTTTGATTTGTATTGAAGATTGGGTGGTGGGGTTATTTAAATAGATAGGATGATGTCTCTAGTCCATTGGGCTATGGAGTCAACAAAGGAGCAATAGGACAGGATCAACTCCCTAAAGGGAATGTTCAAAGGGCAAGATAACAAAGTAGAGTGGAGGTCTTTAGGCCAGAGGGATGGAAAAGGTTTTAATCAAAGTGAGATAGAAATTAAGAATTCTCAAACCAGGATTGAAACGAGGAACTAAGGGTAATAAAAAACAAAGGGAAATTAAGAATCCTTTGCTATTGATTATAAAGAAACAACCTAAACTAAGGAGCAATTAAGAATTCATTAACTTAGATTATCAGTAGAAAACATGTATTTGCCAAACTGTTATAACAGAGTGTATTTAAACAAATTTTGATTCAATACTCTAGTTATGGCATTCAGATTTAGATAAACATTATGGAAAAAACTTTAAAACATAACAAGAACATGAGAAAATACTTGTCTGCACTTCACTCTACACATGAATCCTTTGAAATATTTGGTCTTTATTCATTAATCCATCTTGTTGGCTCAGTCAATGCTCCAATGGATTTACAGTCTTTCGATCAAGAAGTCTATAGAAAAGTCTAAGAATCCACCCTACATACTTCAAATTTTGAAGTATTTATACTAAGGTTTTATTACAAATATCTTAAAATGACTTGAGATTTAATCTAGGAAATACAAATATCTTCTCTCACGAAGATAGAGGCAACTATTGAACTGCTTTCATGCTGTCCCATTTATTGTGACATTGCTGGCTGTTATTGTTTGTTTTTAGCTTTTTGTGCTCTTTGTTATTTGAATCATCACGTTGAAGGCTTTATTTACTTCTAGATTTCATGTAATACTCTCTGTCATTGATACTCTTTCACTCTGATGTCATGTCTTTATCCTTCATTGTGTTTTTCCTTTGCTGTACAATTTAACTTTTATTGTGTGTTCGAACAGTAAGTTATTTTGTTTCTACATGTATCAGCATCAAGAAGGGGATATTGATAAAGTCTTTGTATGTTCCATTCATTTCTCTTCTAACTGCATCTTTGGTCTGGCTCCTCCGCTTCGACTGTATATGTCTCTGTATGAGTGTTTTCTTCTCAGTTTTGTGTGTGATCATCTTCACCTTTGCTCTTTGTATAGTGGTCTTCTTCTTCTTAATATAGGATTTTAACAGGTTTTTCGCTGAGTCTTGGAGTAAACATGTTCTGCGCCTAGTATCAGAACTGTTTATCCAAGCTTTGGTCTTCGACTAATTACCTATAAAATTCAACCATAATTAAGAAAACTCGGTCAGTTGGAAAGGAACTTGATGGCTTCATTTGCATAGGGATGCCTGGGGAAGGGGTCGTGGTAGTGTTTTGGACATGAATGGAGGTGGAATTGTGTCACAGAGGTTCAAGGTGGTGCTGAAGGGTTTTATGGGTTTAAATAGTTAAACGGGCGCAAGGCATGCAAACATGGGTTTTCAAGGTTTAAAGATTAATGAGAAAATTTTCAAATAAGGCATGAAATTTCATATTTATGGAGGATAGGTGGTTTATCGGATGAGCGAGGAGGTAGTGTTAAGGGTCTCCGCACCGCTTTTGTGGCGTGGGTGGTTTTTAGGAGGGACCACTCGATGTATGCCAACACTTGACATGTAGCCATCAGGGGATCAAGGAAAACTATTAGGGCCCAACCCTGACCCCCTTATTTATGTAATAGGGTAGAGTCATAGTTATATTTAGTTAAAGAGTCAATAAAGCCCATATTAATAATTGTAAGTGGTTGACCTGCATTTAAAGAAGGGACCACAGTTAGTTGCAAATGGGCCATGGTATTAGATAGATGGTATTGATAAGGACCATGGTATCGACCCATGGTATTGAATGTATGAATCCTATATAAAGGATAGAGACTCACCTTGAGGAGCATCATGTCTTATTTTGTAATTGAGCCCAACTCTATTCGAGGTTGCCCCCTCGAAGAGGCAAGTGAACATTGCTTTCCTTTCTGAATAATAAAATACATGTTGTTATTTCTTATTGGTCTGTGTTCTGGGTATATTTCTTCACATATTTGGTATTTTGGCATCTTCTCGTAGGTCAAGAGCATAACAAGT
>APFE031481836.1:81267-101716 GCA_000404065.3 Pinus taeda | reverse complement strand
ACCATAGTGCAATCAACAAATTTACAAATGTTGTTAAACATGTCTAAATCAACACCTCCAAGGATTATACTTAGTCTTTGTACATAAATTTCAGGTTTTATAAATATATTATAGTATACTTAGGTATTTTTATGGAGTGAATTATTGTTTGTGTTTATATATAAAGTTTAGGTTTATTTTTTATACAATTCATATGTATTTTTACAAAGTGAATTAATAACTTGACAAAGTGAGTCGGAGCCTCATGCAACACCTCAGAGTAGCCCTAAACTTAGCAGCTGCCCTCAGTGGCCTCCTATTGCTGAGGATCGATGTACATGGAATCATGAGAGGACGAAGAGCCTCCCTCATATAACCAGCGAGAAAATGAAGGAACAACAAAAGCTTTCACCTCTCTAATTTCTGCAATGGGTCCGACAAAGATAAGACCATCATCAACCACCAAGTTTTGTTAAAAGGATTGGGAAGACATCCTCGAAATATCACTCCCTCGAGAGCTTATTCCTCGTAAAGTAGGACTCTCCTTGGCGAACATTGGATTAGTTCGGGCAGTTTACACAGTTTTGGCCATAGCCAAAACGGCTACAAAAATGGGTAGAAAGGAACTTGGTCTGCAACAATAAAAGGAAAAAATATTCAATCAAGTTCTGGTGGAAGAGGAAATACACCTCCACTTTTAAACCAAGGGGTGAAGATTCTAATATTTAGAGGAAGCCCCGTTACTTATGTACCAAGGGGTTTGTATCTAAACATATGGATGGCCAAGATTTCACCAGAAAGGGAATATAGCTAATGTCGTTCCCATTCCGGGTCAGATTGTCACATCTCTCCTCCACTATTGGCGGAGGATTCAGTTAAAGCATGGAAATGAGTTGAGAAATACATGGATAGGTGTGAGCCAAAGGGAAAACATGCAGCATGTGCCAATCTGTAGTAGAGTGGATCTAGGAAAAGGGCTTCCAAAAGCATTCAAAATCAAAGTGGATCAAGTGGAATCATATACAACAGCTTGTAGAATATGAAATGAATTATTTCAACCCAATTGAGAAGCCAACAGTACTATGAAAAAAATACATATAAAAAAAGATTAAACAATTAAAAAACACAGTGACTGTGTGAGCTAAAAAATGCTGCAAATCTCATATATTCATTCAACTATTAACTACATTCTTATATAGTAAAAATATTACTAAAATCAACTCTAGAATAAATCTGCTGACATTATAGCTAATTTACATCACTTTCCAGCAGTGACCACCCTAACAATCTGCTGCTTTAATTTTGCAGTGAACACAAAATCTACGGGCTACTTTGTCAAAATTTTACATAACTAATTAAGAATTATTCCCAACGCTCCCCCTTAATGATTAATGAGGATTTACTATCTTATCTCGTATTGCAAAAAACTGATCTTTTGCCACTGCTTTGGTGAAGATATCTGCTAGTTGATGCTGAGTATTTATATGCTTTAATTCAATATCCTTCTTCTGCACCAAATCTCTAATGAAGTGATATTTCATGTCAAAATGTTTTGTCCTGCTGTGATGAACTCGATTCTTTGCTAACTTGATGGCACTTACATTATCACAATAAATCACTATAGGCTGAACTTGTTTTTCTCCAATTTCTTCCAAAATTTTTCTGAGCCAAAGAGCTTGTGTACCTGCTGAGGTAACTGCAACATACTCTGCTTCTGTAGATGAGATGGCAACAACACTTTGTTTTTTTTAGCTCCATGTAATCAAACCAGAACCAAAAGAGAAACAATTTCCAGATGTGGACTTACGGTCATCAAGACTACCTCCCCAATCTGAATCACTAAATCTAACAAGATTGAACTTTTCAGAAGAGTAGTAATGAATACCAAAATTTAGAATGCCTTTCACATACCTTAAAATCCTCTTGGCTTCCTTCATATGTATTTCAGATGGATTTGTCATATATCTTGAAACAAGTGAAACTAAATATGTAATATCAAGCCTTGTGTGGGTTAGAAATATCAAGCTCCCCACAATACTTCTGTAAGTTCTCTCATCAACTAAATTAGCACCATCATCTCTACATAACACATCTCCATGAGCACTTGGAGTAGGGGATGGATGACAATCAAGCATATGAAATTTGTTTAACATATCCTGTGCATACTTTGTCTGGCAAATGAAAATCTCATCCTTACTTTGATAAACCTCCATTCCTAGAAAATATTTCATGATGCCTAAATCTTTCATCTCAAATTCATTCATCATAGAAGCTTTAAATTTATCATTCACCTTAGAACTACTACCCATATACAATAGATCATCAACATACAAACTTATGATTAAAATATCAATTCCTTCTTGTTTGTAGTAAAGGGTAGGATCATTCTTACTTCTCTGGAAGCCTTTTTCCTGAAAGTATCCATCAATCCTTGCATACCACACTCTTGGTGCTTGCTTGAGGCCATACAAAGCCTTCTTCAACTTGTAGAAATTATTATCCTTCCCTTCCACTTCAAAACCTTGTGGCTGCTCCACATATACCTCCTCTTCTAAGTACCCATTCAAGAAGGCACTTTTCACATCCATATGATGTATGCTCCACTGTTTATGAGCTACTAATCAAATCAACATTCTAATGGTCTCCTATCTTGCTACTGGTGCAAATGTCTCTTCATAATCAATTCCATACTTCTGTGTGAATCATTTAGAAACTAATCTTGCTTTGTGTCTATCAACACTCCCATCACTGTTAAATTTAGTCTTATAGACCCATTTGGTGCCAATCTTTTTCTTGTCATGTGGAAGCTCTGTCAACTTCCAAGTGTCATTCCTTTGAATGGAATCCATCTCTTCTTTCATGGCTTTCATCCAAACATCATTAGTACATGCATCTTCAAAACATGATGGTTCAAATTCAGCGTTGGCTAATAAAGCAAAATTGACTATCTCACCTATTGGGCTTCCTTCATGTGCTTGATTTGCACTCCTCTCATAGATATCACTCAATCTTCTTACCTTCCTTGTAGAACTTGGAGAAGAAGATGGACTTGAACTTGATGTTGAAGAAATTGATGAAGGGCTGCTTGGTGGAGTTAAGCCACTAGTTACAGAAACATTAGTTGGCTGCTCATGATCATTATCAACAATTATATCATCATTCAAAACAGATTTTGTCTTCTCAACATGGCCTTTTTGATGACCATAAACTCCCCCTTCATAAAAAATTACATCTCTTGAGACAATAAGCTTGTTAGTTAAAGGATTATAAATTTATAAGCCTTGCTTGTCTCACTATACCCAATAAAAATGCATAACTCACTCTTTGCATCTAACTTTTTTGTATTTTGATCAGGTACATGCACATAAGACAAACAACCAAAAACTTTGAAATGATTAACATTAGGCTTTTTTCCATACCAAGCTTCATAAAGGAGTCATATTTTCCAGTGCACTGGTGGGGCTACGGTTGAGGATGTATACTGCTGTAGCAACTGCATCTCCCCAATAAGAGTTGCTCAATCCCTTAGTTTGTAGCATGCATCTTGCCATTTCAACCACAGTACCATTTTTTCTTTCAGTTATGCCATTTTGCTGGGGTGTGTATGCTGTAGTATGCTGCCTCTTGATGCCATTCACATCACAATAATTCTGGAAATCTTTTGAGCAGAATTCTCCTCCACGGTTAGTCCGCAAACATTTGATCTTGCATCCTCTCTCATTTTCTAGAAGGGCTTTGAACTTCTTGAATGTATCTAGGGCTTCACTTTTGGCCTTCAAAAAATATACCCAATAATTTCGTGAGTAATCATCAATAAAAATGATGAAATATGATGACTTACCCAAACTCTTAGTCTGCATAGGACCACATATGTGTGAATGAACAAGCTGAAGTGGGTGATGAGCTCTCCATGCACTACCCTTTGGAAACCTTTCCCTTGCATGCTTTCCTTTAGCACATCCTTCACAAACCTCCTTATGCTCTTCTACCTTGGGCAAACAAGAAACTAATTCATGTGAGGTTAGAAACTTCAAACTCTGAAAATTTAAATGCCCATACCTGAGATGCCATAACCAACTTGAATCCTCATAAGCCATATTAGCAAGATTGCTGTTGTGTTCATCAAACCTCAAGGGAAACATCCTATTTCTTGTCATAGGCACAACAGTGATCACCCTATTTCCCTTATTCTTATCATAGATAGTACATGTCTTATTTTCAAAGACTACTTTATAATTTTTCTCACAGAGTTGCCCAACACTCAACAAATTATGCTTCAATTGTGGATTATAATAATTGTCATGAATACTCTATATACCTTCTTTTGTTTGGACCTCCATAGCTCCTTTGGCAGCAACCTCCAATGATTTATCATCACCAAGCTGGATCTTGGATTTGAAACTTCCATCCTTTGCGGAAAACAACTTCTCATTCCCTCTCATATGGTTAGAGCATCCAGAATCGAGGTACCAAACATCTTTACTAGTATTTTCACCTTTGGCATAAGATAAAAATAAGTGATCTGGAGGATACTCACCACTTTCTTGAGCATAATTATCATTTTTACCTTCTTTCAATCTGCATTCTCTTTCAAAGTGACCATACCTGTTACAATGGTAACATTGAAGATTTCTCTTATCAAATCTACCTCTACCTCTTCGTCTGAAACTACCTCTTCCACTTGAGCCACCTCTTCCTCTACCTCTTGAATAATTTTGGTTTTGCCATTTACCTTGACCTTGATGGCTTTTGGTGCTGCTGCTACTTGCATCTTCATTCTTTGTAATTTGTAATTTAGAGGAAAAAGCTTTCTCTACAACTTCAAAAGTTTCCTTCAATCTTTCTTCATGAGACATCAAAGATCCAACCAATTCATCAAACTGTAGTTTTGTTAAATCCTTACTTTCTTCCATAATTATTGCAACATGATTCCATCTATGTGTTAAAGATCTCAATACTTTTTTAATTAAAACTTCATTACTTATAGCTTCTCCAAGTGTAGCCATTTTATTGACCACATATTTGATTCTCACACAATAGTCACTGATACTTTCAGCTTCTTGGATCTTCAAATTCTCGAAATCTCACTTCAATGTCTGAAGCTTGACCACCTTAACTTGATAACTACCTTGGTAAGCTTCTTGTAGAGTCTCCGAGGCAGCTTTGGCAGTTTTTGCTCCTGATATTCTTGGAAATAAGCTCTTATCAAGAGCTATCTGAATGTGAAACAAAGCTTGAGCATTCTTCTTCCTTGTTTCCTTTCTTGTTGTTCTTTCATTGGCTGTAAGAGCATTCCAATCAGCTGGCTCCTCATATCATGATTCAACAATCTCCCATAAATCTTTTCCAATCAAAAATGTTAGCATCTTAATGCACCAATAATCATAATCGTTCCCATCAAATTCTGGAACTAGCATCTGGTTAGAATTCGACATGATTAACTTTGGCGAAATTCCAACAATACAACTTTAACCCAAAATAGTTTTACCTGCTCTGATACCACTTGTTGAATATGAAATGAATTATTTCAAGCAAATTAAGAAGCCAACAATACTATGAAGAACAATACATATAAAAAATATAGATAAAACAATTAAAAAACACAGTGACTGTGTGAGCTAGAAACTGCTGCAACTCTCATATATTGATTCAACTGCTAACTACATTATTAAATAGTAAAACTATTACTAAAATCAATTCTGGAATAATTCTACTGCAATTACAACTAATTTCTAGCACTTTCCAGCAGCACTGACCACCCTAACAATCTGTTGCTTTAATCCCTAACAATCTGCTTCTTTATTTTTGCAGAGAACACAAAATCTGTTGGCTACTTTGTCAGCATTTACATAATTAACTAAGCATTAATTCTAACAGGCCCAACTCGCTGTTCGTTTGACATGCATGGGAGCAATGAGAATCTCCTCACATCGCAAGTTCGCTTTTCCTTGTTGTTGCTTTAGCTTAGGGTTAGTGTTCAATGGGTAGGCCTTAACATCATGGTGATGCCTTAGGCAAATGTGTTGGGACTCTATAGATATGTTACCCTCAAGCTCTAGGAGAGGTTGATTCAAATTTTTTATGATGGGCATATAGTCATGGTTAGATTTGCACAATGATAACACGGTGGGATCCTTTTGAGATAGCATGAGATCCTAGTATTACAAGATTTGGCAGTTTAACCGCCCTTAGGGATGAGTTGGTTTCTATAAAGGAAGATCATTCAGATATTTGATTGGCCTTTAGTGATACACTGATGACATAGGGTCCTTCTCTAATATGGTAGGATTTCCAGCAAGATTAGATTAGGGGGAGCATATGGGGATGAGGGTACATATCTATAGGGATTGGAATGCATACTCAAGAATTCGCTCCTGAAGTTCATGAGATTGGTTAGTTAGGAGGGCAGCTTCATGAGGGTCATCCTAGGATTTCACATTGTCGAGTTTCTCTACTTACTGTTGATATGAAGAGGGAATCTAGAAAAATTAGCTTATTAGAGAGTGGGTGGAATGAAGGAGGCTTGATAGGGGTCCAAATGGTTTGGGATCTTGGTGCTATGGGATTTATTCATTTGGTGGTGGTGTCACATCGAGGAGTGGTTTAGTGGCACATTTGGGAACCTATAGTAGCATATGGTGATATTTCTTGACGACAAGAAAATTTTGGAAGGAAGGATTGTGATGTTCCCAATTTTGTGCATGCAAAAATAACTTGTGAGTTTTGAAAATTTTTGGATAGTTTTAAAAAGGTGAAAATATTGTTTCTGGAAATAAGGGATAAATTATTACATTAATAGTTTGTAGAAAAATAATATTTATTGGAGGAGGAAGGAAAATCATTATTTTAATGAAATGGTATAAAGTTAATATTTTATTATATGAGGAGGAATGTTATTACTTTATTTAAAATGGCAAAAAAAAGTATCCTACTAGAAAATAGGCCGCACCATTTAAATCACATAGAAAAGGAGAAGCTCGAAGTGACAAGGAAGCTCAATGAAGAATTATAAAAGGGACGAGGAACTCAATTGAAATTCATTTTATTTCTATCATTTCTAAATGACATTAAGAAGAAACCCAGGGGAGTTTCAAGAGTTTCAAATGAAATTCAAAGCTAATTTTGGGGGACTTCGAGTGTGACCCTAGTTGGCTCTTTGGGAAGATCATTTCATATCTTCAATTTGTGTTTATTGCAAGAAGCTACAATATTGTTCTTGTTTGTAGGGTTTAATAATTTTTTAAGAGGGTCCAATATTTGTTATTGAGAGCTTTGAGACTAAGCCGAGTTTCCCAGATCATACACACAACTCATTTCCTAGTCTATATTTCTAGATCTTAAGCAAGCAAAGAGGGGTGAATTGTATATGTCATATTTTCCTTTATGCAGGGTTTGTCTTAAGGAGAAGGCCAGTTTTTTCAACATTTCTCTAAGAGGAAACTTGTTGATCATATTCAAAAAAATTGGTGCCGAAAGAAAGGCTTTATCATTGTTTTAAGGGGAGGTCAATGTTTCTTAGTAGAAAATGGTTTTTTCCCTTAAAAGGTGGGGCCAAATTTCATTTAACACCAACAATCAATCCTCCATGGTTGAGTGGATTAAGGGAGGATATTTGATCGTATTAAGGGTACAAATTTTAGAGGGTTTATGTAAAGAAGAGGGATGAATTATCTCCTTCATTTTTAATCAAATTTCCTATCCTTATATTCGATTTTTGCATCTCTAAGGAGGCCACACTTCATCAAACAGAGAGCCATGTGATGTATGTTAATAGCCAACCTCGGATATGATCTTCACGCAGCTATTTCTAATTTTTCCATGCTAATATGATAGATATATTGAAGGTGATTCATCAGCAATAAAAATAAGGTTCGGTTGTTTTATTTGTATGTTTTGTTCTTGCATTAAAATTATAAATACATGGCTGATGCTCTAATTTATTGTGATCTAAACTTTATATAAAAATTCTAAGCATTTCTAGGTTTAATATAAATCTACCCAATTCATATACATGCTTCAGCTAGGTGTATATTGATTGTTATATAATTCTATTGAAGAGAAATATCTAGACAGTCACCTACAACACTTGATTTGAAAATTATTTGTTAAAATGCCTCTGTGAACCAAACTAATATATTCAGAAATTTATTGTCCACTTTTGCGATATTTCCTATTAGGAACATTAAAATAGACACTCCAAAACATTTTTTGGCATTTTCATGCATGACATTATTAAGATAAAGGAACCTAAATACAAATGGATTGATTCATTTCATTGTACAAGAGAGGCGAGTATATGATGGGATTGATTACCAATCACAATAATTCCTATGGAATTTTCCATAGTATCATTATTATAAATGTAAATAGGTTTTGTCTTCGTAATTTTCTTCGTACTTTCATCGACATGTATTTCATGTAAAAGCTAAAAAAAGACAAAAAAAATATTATCATTATTATTTTTATGAATCAAATCATGGTATTCATGCTTATAGGGTTTACTGAGTCAAACTAAAGATAATTATGAGTCAAATAGATATATTTGAGTCAAAGTGCCATTTGGAATTCCTGTAAGAAAACGAAAAATAAAATATTGACTCAAAAAGTTATTTTTTTCCTCCACATACCAAGCTAGCCATCCTAGAGAAGTCAGCATAGAAGAGCCAGTTATTAACCTACTAGACTTGTTTAAATAGAAGGAATTTCAACCTCATTTTCTCACCAATCTATCACTTTGATTTTTGTGAAAGGCTAAGAATAATTTCAATGAGAATCAAAGGGGAGAGAGAGTGGGAGAGAGAGAGAGAGAGGGAGAGAGAGAAGAGTCAAAGGATAGATAAATTTTGTTTTCCTTCCCTAGTTTTTGTTCACACGTGCTAGTTTTGGAGGTAGTTTTTGTGGTATTTTAGGCCCAAAATTATAGGGCCTAAACTTGAGGAGATGATCAAATTTCATATGAGTGACCAGTGTTGAATTTTTTCACTTTAATTTGTTGAAGATGGACTGTAGCAGGGTTGACTTGGATCTTTGTGGAAATCTTGGTCTTGGTCATGGGTTTTGGATATCTCACTTTGATCTAATTTTATAATAAGAGAATTTGTTTTTGTTTTCTCCCTTATGGGGATTTTCCCTACTTTGGAGCCTAATTTCTTGTGTTCTTTGTCTCTTGTTATCTTCATGTTTTGTATTTTTCTAATTGCTTGATGAAGAAGAGAACGTATAAATTAATAAGAGGCCAAAAAAAACTCATAAGTAATTATTAAGTAAGAGAAATCTACACTAATCTACAAGATATTGATTTCTCAAAATGGTATCAAAGCTGAGGTGAAGGAAGGATAGCTTGAAGATCACTCATGTTTGCTTATTTGAAGACAATATTGCAACAATCATCCCTCCAAAAGAATGGTTTGAAGAAGTCAACCTCTTAGCATCTCTCTCTCTCTCTCTCTCTCTCTCTCTCTCTCTCTCTCTCTCAGATATTATTGAATCACTCTTGGAACTATCACGAAGTTCTCTATCACTCTGACAAAAAAAATATAACTTGATGCATTGATCCAAAGTCTATAGCATATGAGGCTTATATTTGCTTTGCTATCATCTCTTATTTGGAAACTGAACTCGAAGAAAAAGGAAATGTGAAGTTTTATACTATGCTCCTTATCCAAGTCTTCTATGGAAGGTAGGATCTTTAAAAGAATGGTATAAAAGATATCCAAATATCAATGATTTGTAAATCATATAAGGAAGTTATTTGAACCAATCTCTGAACTACATATGAGGCAAGTAACATTGCAATCATAATAATGAAGTAAATGACACTTATGAACAATCCAAGCCTGCAATGATGATTTGCGAAACAATTTTAACTCTATAGTGGCTTAAATGAAGCTTATGTATCATCTACAATGCATAACTATTCAAGGCTATGTTTGATGTGGTGTCTATTCTTCCATACATTCCAAGTACTCTTATGATGATACTATGAAATTATGTGACATGTGATTCTTTTATGGCACTATAGTATACAAAATATTTTAAGACACCATGATATAGAAATTTGAAAATATTTTTGGCTATGTGGCATTTGATTCTTGTGAAAAATATCTCTCTTCATTATAGAATTCCTTGTGGTATTATCCATTGTGATAATGTGAATCCCTGAAATGCTAAATTTGGTGGCACCTTTTTCTATCAAAATAGTAAGCTCTAATACTATAGACGTCATAATTATCCCTTACTAAAGTGGAAGCTTATTATATAAAGGAATAATATGACTATTTTTATGGCATGTTGAATAAAGTATTTTCATATTATTTTAAGGAAAATAATCTCCATATCGAGCTCTAAAAGGACAATATAAGACATACATTTACTGAAATTACCTAACGAAGACTCAATTAAATTCAAGTTTTGATAGATAGTGGAAGGGATGAAGATTATAGAAACCATAAATTTTTGAACTCCATCGAAGAATATAATCTTGTACAAAGGCCTATAGAATGTTACATTCATCATCTCCGTGAAATTAAGTCCTTGTAGCTAAAGGACAAGATTGATAACATGGTTTTACAATGAAGTCTAAATGATTGGCAATGAGATTTCACTATTGTAATATGAACTAATCAATTACGAGTACAGTGTATGGTAGATATAAATAAATGGAAAATACACAATTTTAGTGGAATAAATCAAAACCTCTGTGAACTACATATTTGTGCACCTCTAAATATCTATGAAACTTTATGAAGAAGATATTGAAGATTATAAATTGATACCTTGCAAACTTTGTAGAGAACTATAACAAGATATTTGAAATCTTATTAAGCATTAGTATATGAGGTTGTCATGCTATTCCATTTATCCTATAGATAAAAAAGACCTATTGTATCAATGATGTCAACCAATCTGTGAAGTTTGTCAAAGAAAACATCCCAAATGGAATTTCCTTGTTTCATATGCTAGACTAAAAACTTGAAGAATTATGACATGACATTTGAAACTTATTCTTATAATAATAGTGCATGATGAAGTCATGAAAACTGATTCATTGATATCTAACCTTTAGTATCTATGCTTGAATAAAATGAAACATTTCAAAGGGAAGATCTCTACAAGAAAGGACAGGTAATGTTAAATGTGGTACATATATTAACCTATAATAAATGTCAAGTCTCGTGGGACATGAATGAATTTCTTTCTTGAAATATAAAGATGATAGAAAATGGGTTTGTGTATTATTTATATGTTAGTACATCAAGTATTTCGTTGCATGAGAAGACTAAGTCTTGTAATATAGAAATGAATTAGATAAAATGCATGTCAATAGTATCATTAGTGCTTTACAACTAATATCATGCTCATATTGTTTTGCCATTCTTGAATAGCAGGGCTTGATGATTATGGAGAATCTAGGGTTTGTAAACCCTAGTAAAAGTTTGAGTTAAAAAAAAACCTTTGAATAGAAACCCTAACTAATTATTTATGTTGTAAAAGGAAAATGTGTTAATTATGATTGATACGAATGACTTCATGGTGATAAGAGGACAAGGTTGACAAAAATGGTGCAAGTTTAAGACAAAGATAAATCTCCTCAAAAGGATAAGTATTCAATAAATCATTTCTTTAATCATTATTATTTCTATTTTTTCCGTTTACTTTGTGTTTTGTTCTTTCATAATATTCTAATGAAGGTTGTAGATCAAGAGAAGATCTATCTAAGCTTGACTAAAAGATGGAATATCTGGAAGAACATAGTAAAGAACGAACAAAAGAAGAGAGAATGCATAAAAAGAAGTGAATTAGATTGAAACATGAAAGCAAATTTTAAAAGGGAAGATGTTTAATTGTCTTAGCTAGAAAGATGAAGTTGTTAGATCTTAAATATATATAGTACTTCTTGAAGTATGGTAGAAAAACCCAAAGAAGTTTATGATCAAAATGGAAGATGAAAGGTCAATGATAAGGCCATTTGGAAAGAAGTAAAAGAGTTCTAATATTGTTGTGTCAACAACTAATTGGTTCAATCGAGGAACACGTTGATTGACCGTACTGATGTTGATAGAGATATGCCTAATGATTGGAAGCTGATATAATTTCTTAGATAACGCAAAATCAAAATTATTTTATGAAGGAATAAGCTGTGAAAGCTTATGCAATTAGTTGAGAATATGTTTGGCTCCACAAGGTATTTGAAGAATTACTTGATGACATGTTGAAGATATGTGAGGATTGACATAGAACCAAGAAGTTCTAAGCTCATTGTGAGGTTAGTATATAGGAACAGAGAAACTATAGCAGATCTCCACAAAAGAACATGTACTAATTCTTTAATGAGTATTCTGGTCATTCCTTCTTGTTTCAGAGGGATCAAAAATTTTCCTCCATACTTGAGAGGGAGTGATGGTGGACACCGTATTCTCCATGTGTTATGCTTTATGGATAGGACTAACAGTGATAATACTAGTGAGGGAACTAGTAGAGAAAATGGTGGACTGGATAAGTATCTAGGACTCATAATTCTTGAGCTATTGTATAAAATATAGTAGTAGTCCCAAGGAATGATAGTCTTTGATGATAAGGTATACAAGATAATAGTAGTCCTGAGGACCTATATTATTTAAGCATCGATGATATCAAAATAAGAATAGCCTTGTAAGAACATACCAGGTGAACATCGAGAAGGGGTATGTTCCTTGAGAGGCTATGGTGGTGTCCAAATGCATGCCTCCCAACATTGTGTTATGATATAGTGGAGAGATAGAACTTATTTGTCAAGGACTTGCTATGTTTGACAATGTTGGTTATTAGGATGACGATGTTTATTGATATGAATCCCTTCTGATGAGAATATTTCAATTTGAGGGTATCCTATTGTGTAATAATTAATACCACCATAGTTAAGAGGGAGTGTTGGAAATGTAACTACGTCAGTATTCATAACTATATTTGACCCTGTATAAATATGTACTTCATGTAAAACCAAAAAGAAGAAAAATAACAAATTATTAAACATTTTAGTCTTTATTAGTCAATGAATGTTTTTCATGCTTATAGGGTTTATTGACTCAAAAGAACATCTATTATGAGTAAGAGAAATAAATTTAAGTTAAAGTCCCATTTGGAGTTCTTATAAAAAAAGAAAAAAGATTTTTTATTGAGTGAAAAAGCCAATTTTGTGCTCGATAGACCAAGTTGGCCCTCCTGGAGAAGTCAACCTAGAAGAGGTAGTCGTTTGACCAAGTGGACATGTATAAACACAAGGAAGCTTGACCCCATTTTCTCACCAATCTATCCATTCCATTTTTGTGCAAGAAGAAGAAGAATTTCAATGAGAATCAAAGGAAAGAGAGAAATAGAGAAGTCAAAGGAGAGATAGATTTCATTTTTCTACCCTAGCTTTTTTTCACACGTGTGAGTTTCTAAGAAAATTTCTATGGCATTGTGTGCCCAAAATTATAGGGCTGAAATTTTAGGATATGATAAAACTCCAGATGTTTGGCTATCGTCAAATTTGTTGACTCTCATTTGTTGAAGATGGACTGAAAGAGGGTTGACTTAGATCTTTGTGGTAGTCTTGGTCTTGGTCATGGGTCTTAGATATCTCACTTTAATATATTCTATAAGAAGATGATTTGTTTTGTTTTCCCCCCTTATGGGATTTTTCCCTGAAATGGAGCCTAATTTCTTATGTTTTTGTCTCTTCTTGTTATAATATTCTGACACATAGGAAATAATTAAGGATACGTTGGTCTAGTGTATAGTTAGGTAAAGTGTGTTTCTTTAATATGTACTTTTTGTAACTTACTATCTAATGGTCATAATAAGTTCTAAACATGCATTGATTTGATGATTCATTCTCTCCTTCGTATTAGAGATACCTGATCTATGGCTTAACACTTGATTGCTCCATGGTCTCTATTTAAAGAGCATAGAGGGTCATGTTTCCAGTGACCATGTATGGGAGAAGCTTATGTGAATTTTCTTTCTTTTTATTAACAATATTGCCTGAAGTGCTTGTGTGGCTAAGGTGATGCACTGTTTCTCTCCTTGAGGCTGTTGACGATGTCAATAATACTGGTGTACTGATCTATGATCTATTTGTTAGCATTGTCCTTTGGTGTTCAATATAAGGAACTTACCCTGTAAATTCCTACATGGTATTTGAGAGTAGGTCACGATTTTGATACACACTCTACCCCTGTTCAGCAATACATTGTTGGAAATTGGATAAACCAATGCTCCCCATCTGTTTCACGACATGGACTAACCGCCTCTTGTGGATCCTTATCTTTGGCAATGCGATCATTGACCAAAAAAGGGTCCTAAGCAATTTCAGTCTCAAAATGAAAGATGAACTCAAGAAAATGATAAGACAAATAAAAACAAAGGTAAGATACTGGTAGACATTGAAACTTGTGTAATCTTGATTGCCAATTAGAATCCAAATTGTTTAAGAAGATGGAAGCCTTGGAAGCAACAATGAAGAACCATAGCATCCATTTGGTGCACTCTTCAAATTCAGCATCATCTTCAGGAATAACATTTTCTTCATGTGGTTGTCAAGCATCTCAGTCTGGTTATGGACTAAATGTATCTTCTTGTATTATTCTCATGAGTGGCTCATTGGTTCTAGATATTCTTGTCACATGGCCAAAAACAAAGATATATATGTTGGTGATGATAGATCTCTTACTGTTGTAGGGACTCGAACTATGCATCTAGATAATGGTAAATTTAATGATGCATTATGTGTTCCTACCTTATCCTACAACCTTCTATATGTATATCAAATAACTCATTCAGGTGAACGTAAAATCGTTGAATTTTCACATCATGATGTTGTAATTAAGGACCTAAGAGATCCTAGACAAATTTTAGCTACTCAGATTGTTGATGATTCTATAAGGTTGTATATGTTTAACAAATTTTGGT
Source organism: Pinus taeda (assembly GCA_000404065.3). Taxonomy (NCBI): domain Eukaryota; kingdom Viridiplantae; phylum Streptophyta; class Pinopsida; order Pinales; family Pinaceae; genus Pinus; species Pinus taeda. The sequence goes on along the minus strand of APFE031481836.1, from coordinate 86,806 downwards.
CATCAACTCTTCCAACAGCATTTGTTTCTCATAATGATGAAGTGAGAAAACTTTTTCATGAGAAATTTGGTCACTTAAACTATCCTTCCCTTCAAAATCTATGTAAAGAAAATATGGTGACGATCTTCATATGGTATCTTGCAGACATGGTGTTTTTTCTAGATGTATACTCAGAAAACATCATGAGGATAGTTTTGGAAAATGTGCCTCTTAGCATGCCTCATCCCCATTATAGCTTGTGCATAGTGATTTATGTGGTACACTTCCAGCTGTTTCATTCTATGGTTACAAGTATTTCTTAACTTTCATTGATGATTTCTCCAGATGCACTTGGGTATACTTATTAAAACTAAAGAGTGAAGTCTTTAACATGTTCTTAGCCTTTAAGGCATTTGTTGAGAAACAATTTGGACATCAAATTCTTAAGCTAAGATCTAATAATGGGGAGAATATGTTAACAACAAATTCATCAACTTTGGCATTGAGCATGGAATTCAATTGCAACATACTATTCCATATACTCCACAACAAAATGGTGTAGCTGAAAGGAAAAATTGCACCTTAAAGGAAATGGCTATTTGTATGCTTCAAGCAAAAAGACTTAGTCTTAATTTTTGGGCAGATGCAATTAACTATACAAATTATATAGTAATTCACACTCCTACTAAGGTTTTAAAGAATACCACTCTAGAAAAAGCATGGAGCTCAATTAAATGAGATGTAAATCAATTTTGTGTTTTTAGAAGTGAAGAATGGGCCCATATTCGAGATGAGAAACATAAAGCCTTAGAACCTAAGAGTGAAAAATGTATTTTTGTTGGATATTTTGAAGATCTCAAAGGATATAGATTTCTTCAACCAAAATAAAAAAATATAATCATTAGAAGAGATGTAAAGTTTGATGAAATATATCGGCCTACAAGCCTAGTTTGGCAGATGTGCCACCTCTATCTATCTCTTATACTTTTGAAAATATTCCTTCTTCAAATGATGACAACAAGGATGAGAATCCTCCCCCACCTTCTCATGAGCTTCCTTCAGCTCCTCAGCTTCCAAAATGGATCTGTGCTATTCGAGATGTAGCAAGTACTCTTGTAGGTGATCCTACAACTTAGTATCGTACACGTTCTTAGTTCGATAGATCCTCTTCTTTATTAACTCAAGTTTCAGCGAATTATTATCCTGAGACCTTTAGAGAAGCTTTAGGCCATCCAGATTGGGATGTAGATATGAATGATGAATATCATTCATTATTGGAAAATGATAAATGGGACCTTGTTCCTCTTCCAAAGGGACGAAAACTTATCATATCAAAATGGGTTTACAGAACCAAGTTTGGACGAGACGGAAAAGTTGATAAACGTAAATCTTGTTTTGTTGCTAAGGGTTTTTCACAAGCTTAAGTCGTTAACTATACTGAATCCTTCTCCCTTATTGCCAAAATGAACTCTATCCACCTTATTCTTTCCCTTTCTACCTCTTTCAAATGTGAAGTCCATCAGATGGATGTTAAATCCTCCTTCTTGCATGGGGACTTGCATGAAGAAATGTATATGGAACAAGCTTCTGGCTTTAGACAAAAGGTCTTTAGCCTTGTATGTCGGCTTAAGAAATCCGAGTATGGTCTCAAGGAATCCCTTTGGGCTTGGTATTCAAAAATGGATAGCTTTATTTTAGATACTGGCTTTCTTAGGTGTCATTCTAACAATACTGTCTACACCTAGAAAGTTGGTAAGTCACTTATCATTCTTGTTCTTTATTTTGATGATATTATCATTATTGGTAGTGGGCCCAACCTTATAAAACATGTGAAGTATAGACTTAAAAATAAGTTTGAAATGACATACTTAGGACACTTGGATTATTTTCTTGGTCTTTAAGTCTTGTAATCCAAAAAAGGTATTTCCCTTTCCTAGTCCAAGTATGCATATGATATTCTATGCCAATTTCACATGGAAGAATGTAAGCCAGCCCCTTCTTCCTTTCAATTTGGAGTTAAACTTTCTGTCACTTATACCTCACCTAAAGTTAATGCTACCTTATACCATCAACTTGTCTGAAAACTTTTGTATCTTACCCATACCCCTCCTCACCTTTCCTTTGTTGTTGGCTTTATTGCTCGGTTTATGCACAAACAAAATGAAATTCATTCGAAAGAAGCTAAAAGAATTGTTCATTGTGTTCGAGGTATAGTTTAGTTTGGTATTCATTACAATGTAGAGTAATCTCCTTTATTGGTTGGTTTCACTAATTCTGATTGGGTTGGTGATCTTGATGATCGGAAGTCTACTGCAGGTTATCTCTTCACTCTTGGTTCTGGAGATATTGCATGTGATTGCAAGAAACAAAGTTTCATTTCTCTTTCTTCAACAAAAGTAGAGTATCGTGGTGCCATTGAAGCTAGTAAGGAAGCCTTGTGGATTTTTCATATCCTGTCAGAGTTTGGTTTTCAGCAGCATCATCCGACTACAATTTCGTTTGATAATCAAAGTGTCATTCAACTATGCAAAAAATCCAGCCCAACATAAGCACAAAAAACACATTGAACTACACATGAACTTCATTAGAAATCTCATTCATGACCATGTTCTTGAAGTGCAATATCGTTGAATTGATGATCAAGTTGCAAACATCTTTATCAAGGCTCTTAGAGAGGCGAAGTTTACTAAACTTTGATTTATGTTGGAGTTTAGGAAGTTGTCACTAAGGGGGGATAGGATCTAATGCCTCCTTCCTTCTCCTAGTGTGTCATATTTCTACATCCTTCAATCGTATCCCAAGTTTCTCTTAACGGGGGATGTTGGGATATTCCAACACATAGGAAATAATTAAGTATAACCTGGTCTAGTGTATAGTTGGGGAAAGTGTGTTTCTTTAATATGTACTTTTTGTAACTTACAATCTGATGGTCATAATGTTTTATAGAAATGAAGTGATGCAATGGTTCATTCTCTACTTGGTATTACTGATACTTGATCTGTGGCTTAATGCCCATTGGTCCATGATCTCTATTAAAAGAGCTTGGTGGGTCATTTTCCTAGTGATCCTTTATGAGAGAAGTTTATATAATTTTTCTTTCTTTTCATTAATAATATTTCCTGAAGTGGATGTGTTGGATCGGGTCGTGGATTTTTTCCTTCTTTGACTTCAAGAATACTGTACTGATTTGTGATCTGTTTGTGAGTGGTGTTCTATGGTGTTCAATCTAAGGAACCTACCCTATAAATTGATACACTTGTGATATTCATGTTTTGTATTTTGGTATTTGCTTGATGAAGAAGATGACATAAAGATTAATAAGAAGTTAACAAACATTCACAATTAATTATCAAATAAGAGAAATGTACCCCAATCTACAACATATTGATTTCCTAGCACACTTAAGATTGGATCTATTGAAGATTGCAAAAACTAGTTTTGCTAGCTATTACCTCACCTTTAGTGACCTTTTGAAGGTAAGATAAGCATTTGCTAGCATGGTATGAAGTGAATCATGGCAAGTATTAAAGGACAGGTTGCAACTACATCTAAAAGGGAAGATTTTCAAGAGGTGGAGTGCATTGTTCATGATGGTTAGTTCACCAAGCCTATTTATAACATGGTTTTTTTTGTAGATATGAATGCATTAGTGATTGCGGAGGTGTATGAGAAAATGAATAACATGTTAGGGAAAATAAAAGATATTATTCAGTTGAAAGATGCCATCTTGTATGATCATATTTACAAACATGTGGTCAAAAGGTGAGATAATATAAATGTTCCACTCCATGCATTAGCATATTCCCTTACACCAAAATACTACTCTTCATCTTTGTTGGCTAAACATGCACCTCGGGGTTGGGTTAGGAAAAAAATCCATACATATCTATAGGTACAAAATGGTTACATGCTAGCATTACATAATATTGTCCTTGATAAGGAGGAGTATTCCACAATGCGTCGAGAATTAAACAAATACTTTAGTTAAAATGGAATTTTTGATACTTTGCATGCAATCAATGATAAAGATAGATTGGATCCTATTGAATGGTGAAACATGTATGGCTTGGGGAGACCTTTGGAAAAATTGGAAGTTAAATATCATTCGTAGGTGGTTAATACTTTTTGAGGTGTTAGAGCACCTATAGCTTCATCAACAATGTCAAAAGAAACTACCTCATTGAAAACTAGAAAGAAAGATTCATCTATGTACACTAAAAATTGAGGCATTTGACACATTATTATGAGAAAGCTTGATTTGATAGAGAATATCACTTGGGAAAATAACCCAAAGAAGGATGGTTTGGAGGAAGAGCCTTACATTTATAACATTCAAAAGTAGATCTTTTAGACAGTAAGGTTGATGGTCATCAAGCAGTAGAAACAACATCAACAACAATGCCACCCCCATCAACTAGTAGGGGTCAAGTTGTAACAGCTTTTCCACCACCTCCATTGATTACATTGTGTGCAGGTCATCTTCCTTCTTGTTCTAGACGTGGTTCACGACCATTGGAGAGATAAGCTAAGCGAGAGGAGACTATGAGAGGAGGCTCCCATTGTTCATAGATCATGAGAAAATAAATAAGAAGTTTCTCAAGGAAAGAAAACATTTTAGTAGATAGTATATTTACTTGTATTTTCTTGTTCCAAGTACGTTTTATAACTATTGACTCTTTCATATTTATTATGCTATTTTTCTAAAAAAATAGAATAAAACAATATATGACAATGTATGTTTGATGTTTGAAGTTGGAAAATTATAACCCATTGGTAATGCATTATGAATATGATGCTTTGTGTTCATGTTTGATATTAATTGTTGTAGTCTAGTCATGGTTAGAAATACTAATTTAGTGATGAAAACTTTTATAGATTGAATTTTGAAACTTTAAAACTTTAAGGTTGATGAAAATCAAGATGTTGTGGACGTGTGGTTGATAAAGATTATAACTACTAGATGATTGATGTTATATGGTTTAATCCATTTTTTTTTTAATTTTTATAATTAATTCATCATTTTACATGATTTTCTTGACATATATGCATAAAAATATAAAAATATATATTATCTAAAACAATCCTCCCAAAAATTCTCCCGGCCAAGAAGCTTATGAAATTGTTTCTCATGCTCCCGCTCTGCACATGCTTCCTAGTCTCGCTTCCAAGAAGCCTTGCCTTGATGTTTTGAAATTTTAAGTATGAAATTTTCATACAAAAAAAAATTAAGATGTGATTTTCAATGTTGTGTACCTAAATTTTCAAATTGGGTTTTAACCATGGCCCTGATGTTGTTAATGAGTAAAATTTCTAGCAAATATTGCAAGAAATGCATTAGGTAAGGGGTGATTCATATCTTGAAAGAACACTTGGTTGGTATAAGATACCATGTTTCCCCATGCATGGTCCCATTAGAGGAGATTGTGTAGATTAGATTGGAATTGAAAAATGTTTGCAAAATTTGAAGAAGACAAAGGCAGGCAAAGGAGATGATCATAGCATGCTTTGCGAACTTTAAAACCTAGAGGCAATTTAGAGCCCCATTGGTTATGTGTTTTGT
>APFE031481836.1:65892-80597 GCA_000404065.3 Pinus taeda | reverse complement strand
ATATATATTCAACTTTACATGGAAATGCATGAGCAGGCTTTATATATATTGTCTCTAATAGTTTCAAATCTTTGAAATATGTTTTTCATTAAAATCTAACTATTTTATGCATATTTTAATAAATTGATTTAGTGAAAGCATATGAGTCTGAGCTGAAGTCCAAGTTTGAGTTGGCCCTCAATCGATTTCAAGATTAAGTTTCAAAATTATCGGTAGACATGTTCTATGACCACCATAGTAGATTTTATCTGTGGGTTGAGAGTGTCAAGCCAAATGTACGAGTAACTTGTCTTGAATAGGATTTAAAGACATATGTATATATTGTTCGAAAAAGCTTGCACCTTCTCTTTGAGAGGTGGATTAAACCCATATGAGTCATTTGTGAGTAAAAGATTAGCTACATACTAGACTATATTTGATTTTCGAGCTCTTATTTTGAGTCCCTTACCCTCTCTCTTTGTAATATTTTATTTCATAGAATCATTTATGGAAATTAACCCTCTTAGGTTGCATTTATGACTCGATAGACCAAGAAATAAGGCACTTCATCCTTTTCATCCAGAATTCCCAACCTTTTAAAATCTTCCCATTTCCTTTCATTGCATAAATTTTTTAGCTCCCTTACTCTGATTCCATATTACAAGAAATGGGCTCAGCCACCATAGCGAAGTCCCCCTTGACATATATCCATTGTTTATTTAAAGTCTAGAGGAGTGATGATTAGGTGATAATAGCTAGCCTCCTAGTTTGCATGTTTTCACCTAAGTGTGACAACTTTTATCATTGGGGGTAAGATTGTGTGATCATATGTATGAAATTGTTTAAAACTTCTTCCATTTACTTATCTAATTATTCTGTAATTGAAGCTATGATCTGAAATTTATTTATGAACTAATTAAATTCATATTCTACTTGTTTAGTTGAGATCATAAGAACAATTGTCCACTGGAGTAGAGCTGGAAATTTCAACAAAGTTTAATATCCATCCCCCTTCAAGGCACTAATTTATATGATTGATGCATTGTTAGAATTTAATTTTTCCTTTATACAAATATTTTTCTATTTTAATGTCGAAATGATGGTTTAGTGGAGAGTTGTCTCTTTTTATTGGTTAATTTTGGGATAATTTTTTAATTTGTAAGTTTTTGTCAAGCCCCAAGTCGACTCTTACTCTCCAACACAAAAATTAATTCTTGATTTTTAAGTCACATGATATAATGTAAGGTAGAAAACATCTAAATAATCAAGAAAATTAATCTGCATTTCACATATTGTTGTTAATTGATTGTGACTACATAGTTTTTACAATAATTTCGTTATTGCATGTTGTTAATTTTGGAAACTTGGCCAAACTTCACATTGGACACCTCATATAAGGTAGCTCATATTTTTCTTGGATTCCTCTCTTCGAGAGGTGTAGGGTTGATCTAAAGATCATCTGATTCTGACATGTACAAATGAAATTATGAATTTATTTTGATTATGTACTAATTGTCAAGGTCAGGCAACAAACTCATGTAGGCTTAGAAGCCCAACACTCACGTCTATTCATCCTCAATGGTTTCCTACAAATACATGATGCCTACTCCTCATTTGGACACACTTCACTCAATCACACCTTATCTCTCCTTCATTGATTGTGTACAAAAATCTAAAAATACTTTCCACACATGCGAAGGGAAGGAAGGGTTGTGCCAAGCGTTGACAAGATTTGACTAGAAAATTTAGACGTTGTTTTGACTTGGCTGGACCTATTTTGGTGCAGTTTTTGGGGGAGGATTTATATTATAGAAAGTTGTAGTTCTAGGCACAAAAACCAAGGCAATTTGACATCCTGTTTGACCAATGTTCACTGTACTAAGGTTGGCTACAACATTGAATTTTGCAGACCAGTTTTAACTAGACTTTTTTGAACTCTTTTTCATTCAATAGACTTGTTTTTGGAGGCCGAATTTAATTGGGTTTGACCAAGATTAATTGAGGAAGAAATCTGGCATGTTGACCAGTGTTGACTTTCTGGTTAGGACTTTCTATTTCTATTGTTTGACTTATCATATTTTCATTGTAGTTGGACAAGTGAATATTATACATTGTACTCTCCCTCTCTGTTGAACTTTTCAAGAATTGTAAGAATAATTGATCAAGGGTTTACCCATATTGGGTTTTTTCCCTAGCTGGTGCAATATCTTGTGTCACCTTGTCTTTCCTAGTCTTCTACTATTATTGTTTATGTTCTATCTGCATTTTACCATCATGTTTTTGTGATTTCTAAACTGGATATCGGTATTGGGCTACTAAATAAATTGAAGTAAAATTTCTCTAAGCATAGAACATATCATTGTTATCCTAAATTAACAAGGTATAAGAGCTTAGGTGAGGACAAAGCCCAAGAAAGAGTGAGAAGAGGAGTCACCAAGTGGAGAATTCACTGATCAAGGAAAAGATTCAATGGCTTTCACATCCTACTTCAAGTGTTATGATAAGATTCATGATAAGTCTGATTATCATTAAAGGAAGATGTCTCTTGATTTGACATTATAAGAGCAAGATGTGATGGATTATGTGCAGGGAAAGATTTTAGAACCTCCTTCTAATGTATCGGTCATTGCTAGGACCAAATACAAGAAGGGTGAAGTCAAATCGAAGAATATCATCAAGGATTCTATTCATAAGAATTTATTTGCTTACATTTCTGATTTGAACACATCAAAGGAGATATATGACAGGTTGGTTGGCATGTTCAAATATACCAATGCAAATCAAATTCTTTTCCTCAAGAGCAAGCTGAAGGATATAAAGAAAGGAAGAAATGAAGACATTCAATCCTACTTCATGAGGATTCCAAAGATAAAAAATGATCTTCTTCTGATTGGTGAAGCTATCGCTGATAGGAACTTACCGTCATTTCCCTTGGAGGATTCCCTCATGGATGGCACATGTTCAACACTACTATTCTTAACAATGACAAGATTCCAGGTTTTGAAGAATTGCTGACTAGATGTTCTCAAGAAGAAGCAAGGATGACAGAACTAGATATGCCTTCGAATAGGAATGATCCTACTGCATTCATTGCTCATGCTAAAAAGAAGAACAATGCAAGTTCAAAGAAGCAATGTTAAGGAAGGTCGGGTTTCAAAAATGGAAGGAAGGAAATATGCTTCATTTGCAGCAAGTTTGGTCACTATACTAGGGAGTTTCCTAATAGAAGGGATACACCTCATGATGATGATAACCACACAAGCAACAATTTCAAGGGCAACAATAATAAAAGGAATGGCAGCTTCAACAACCAAGGAAAAAGGAATGTTCTCGTTTCTCATCATGCAAATGGTTGCTCTCCAAACAGATCAAGAAACACTAGGTATGATGAATCTAATGTTGTTGATAATAAGAAAAAATAATTATATCTTATATCTGCCCCTTCTACTGCATCTCCTTCGGACACTTTGGGAAATTGGTTGATTAATAGTGGTGCCATAAGGCACTTCACCGGTTATAATGAAGCTCTTTCAAATCTGATTGTAAGGGATACTAATTTAGAAATTATCCTTGGAGACAATGCCAAATATCCCTTGAAGGGAGTTAGGAACGTTACTCTTCAACTGAATCAAGGTAATACCATTCATCTACAAGAAGTAATATATGTACCCAATCTAAGTAAGAACCGAGTATTTATCTCGATGATGAAGGACAAAGGATTGAAGGTGGCATTCATCGATGGAAAGGTACATCTGTGGAATAAAAATTTCAAAGATGCATTTACACTTGGCTTCAGGGTTGATAGCTTATATCGATTTGGAGGAAGCACTTTGGGAACTATGTCTTGCGACACATCACTTCAATATGAATTACGGCATGAGAGGTTTGCTAATATATATTATAAGGCTCTACCCAATGCGAGGAATATGGTGACAAGTGTGCCCGAATTTAAAGTAGAACATGAAGGTTTTTTTCAGTGGTGTACCGAAGGTAAGCATACCAAGGGACCTTCCCCCCAAGCGATAGAAAGACTACTGACATATTGGAATTGATTCATTCGGATTTATCTGGTGCAATGCCCGTGAACCCATTAGGAGGATACTTATATTATGAAACCATTATAGATGATTTCTCTCGCAAGACTTGAATATATTTCTTAAAGAAGAAGGATGAAGTATTCTCATGGTTCCATTCTTTCAAAGCTTTGGTTGAAAATCAAACTAGGAAGAAGATCAAAGTATTGAGGACTGATAATGGAACTCAATACGAATCAAATGAGTTCAAATATTATTGTAGAGAAGCTACCATTAAGAGGGATACTACTAGCGCATACACTCCTGAGAAAAATGGTGTTGCTCAAAGGAAGAAACATTCTATCATAGAAGCCATTCTATCAAAGCCTTCCAAAGTTCTTATGGGACAAATCTACAAACATCGCCATGTATGTTCAAAATAAATTCCATCATCAAGTGTCAGACTCTAAGACTCCCAAAAATGTTTTCATTGGTAAGAAACCTGATGTTTCTAACTACAGAAGTTTTGGTAGCCTCGTATATTTTCATGTGCCAAAAGAAAAGGTAAGTAGATTGAATGCCTTTGGGAAGAGAGGAACATTTGTGGGCTATAGTGAAACTTACGGGGCATATAGAATCTACGTGCCTCGTCAAAGAGAAGTGGAGATAAGTTATGGTGTCAATTTTGATGAGGATGCTTCCCTTGGTAAGTGTTGACAGTGCTAGACCCATCAGCATTTAGGGGATCTTAGCAATATGAAGTCACAACTATACATCACATTGTTTGGTGTAGGAATCCCATCGAGTATGATGGCTTGGTTTCCATTTATCTTAAAGATATGCCTTAGCTTTTTCTTGTCAGCACATGAGAGTGGTATACATAGTCTTCAAACAACGAGATTCGTGTGACTGGTGAGTGCTTAGTGTCGCTTGTGTCAAAGTTGTTTCATTGCAGGGGGAGAGGGTGAGAGTGAATCTCAAGTTGAAAGGGAATAGTCCCAGGACATGAATAGCTTTCGGCAGAGTATTCCACATAGATGTGGAAGTCACAAACATGAAGTGAACATATAGCATGTATAACAACCATCGAAACAGTCCACATGAGTATGACAGTTACTATAACATGTTTACAAGAATGAATATCGCAAGTGTCCAACACAGTAGTCCACACGGGTGAGACAGTGATAACAACTGATACAACACATTTCCAAAATCATATGCACTAAAACAATCGAAATAGTTTAACTATCTTAGTACAGGTTAAAGAAACATGTATTACAAGCATCCAAAGAATAGTCTTACAAACGAATAAAATACACGTGTGAAAATGTGTTGGCCTGTCAACAGCCTTTTGTGTTAGACAAATGTTCCAAGACATATCCATACACGATATATCACTAGCCCCTATAGGGGGCATTGGAGAAACTGCTCACTCCTAAGAAAAAGGACTATAGAGTCTCAAGGCTATGTGGGAGGAGCCAAGGTGAAAAGTTCTTTGCATGTACAAATGAGTGGTATATATACCGAGGGGTGAAACTCACCCTTGTGACTCCTCGACTTCCCACATGATTGTTCAACTTACATGACTCTTTGATTTACGTGACTCTTTAACTTCATCTATGGGTCTCTTGAATTTTCACATTACATTACATTGATTACACAAGTATGACCCAAAGTAGCGATTTGGCCTAGGTGACTGCTGGCACAACTCATCATCATGCCATGCCTCATCCATTTACCTACGTCTATAATCACTCATGAAGAGACGACATCAAATCTAGAAATCCCCTAGTCTACCATGATGCATTGTCTTTCGTTTCCAGGTGCAGATGATCAAGAGAGAGTACAAGGCTCTCAAACAATGCAGAGAACATGTGAGCCCGAGATGTGAGGCTCTGGGACATTGTCCGGAAAAACTTCACATAGGTCACTGAGAGTTTGGGTTAAGCATTAAACGATAGAAGTGACATCTACGGGAGATGGCTTAGCTCGGAGTCAGAACTAAGTAGTTTTTCCAGGAAGGACATGTGGGAAGTAGGAAGCACTCGAAGTGAAAACTGTGCAGATTTCTAGAGGAGGTCGGGAGGTGACTAAGAAGCTTACTAATCAAAACTTTGCAAATCTAGGAGGCAGTCATGCAGGACATGTCTATGCAATTTTCAGGTTCAGCGGGATGTCGGGAAGTAGGTGAACTATCCACAAAAACTGCACAATTTTTAGGAGGAGTGGCAAGGAGGCTGGCAAGGGGACTGACTGACATAACTGTGCAATTACAAAGACAGTGTAGTGATAAGTAGCGAGTGCCTATCCCTCTTTTCTGTGTAATTTCTTCATGTAGTACAAGTAGGCAGGATGAAAAATTCTGTGCAATTTTGCGGATGAGTGCAACCCGGGGTCACTACCTAGTCAAATTCTCTAGTTGACAAGTGAGACCCTTGATAGATTGACTGGCGAGAAGCGCAGATTGAGATAGCTTCTTGGGAAGCTTTTGCGCTATTCTAGGTGATAGTTATCGAGGTTGACTATAATACTACGTAGTGGAGACTACCTAGAGGGCAGCCTTAAGATCTATGTAGTTTTGGGCAATACTGCTTAGTCACTAAGAGATGATACTGCACGATGTAGCTTAATGGAGGTTGGGTTTATGGATGGTGTTCCACTCGACAGACCATCGGAAAAAATGGCTAAGTGTGTGAGTGAGTGAACTCGTGTACACATGACCTTGCGAATACACATTCAACATGAATTGTCGACAAGACGCTCTAAACCACAAGACAAACTATGCTTAGTGTGACTCACTACGAGGCTGTTTAATGGTCAAATCGACAAGTGCGACACTTAGAATAGACCGTTGGAGAACCGTGACAACACTTGCGTGATAGTTCTTACAACATTTTGTATGAGTGTGGCGAGTGTTGACATAGTTGAAACAACTCATGCACACAAAGGCAAGCCTTTTATATCACGAGAACAAGGTTGCAAAAATGACATGGCAACCAACATGATGAAGAAGACAGTTCGTAAATGACCTAGGATTGATGCATTAGTTCCTAAGGTTTGAGGTCTCACAAAAGCAAGCAAGATTTTCCTTTCTCAAGGAAAATATATTGTAAAGGTACTTCAAATATTTGGGATGGTGGACTGCAAGTTCATGACTATGTTGATGGTACTTAACTTCAAGAAGTTATGCGGAAGTGTTGTTGGGCCCGATTTGGGAAATCCTTCCGCTTATTGTCAACTCGTGGGGGGCGTGATGTTCTTTGTGAAATCTCATCCGGACATATGTTTTTCATTTAATACATTGAGCTAGTTTATGGCTGTTCCTCATCACATACATTGGATTGTTGCCAAGAATCACTTTAGGGCACAATAACTTATGGACTAAGTTACATTGTTGGGAACGTGAGGCTTTGTTGTTACTCTAATGAAAACTAGGCTAAAATTGTGGTGGAATGTAAAAGAACATCTAGATGTTGCTTCTCTCCACGTTCTGCTTCGATATCATGGATGAGAAAGAAGTAGAAGTCGGTTGCCTTGAGCACCACTGAGACTGAATACATTGCTTCTAGTTTAGCCTCTTCTGAAGTTGTTTGGCTAAGGAAGATCTTTAGCGAGCTGTTTGGACATGTGTTGGATACTACCATGATCTTTTGTGAAAATCGAAGTGGGACTCATCTTTCGGAGAATCCCGTGTTTCATAACCACTCCAAGAATATTGATATGAGGTTCCACTTTATCCGGGATATGGTACAACAGGGAACAATAAGACTCCAACATATTTGGAGTGATGATTAGGTCACCGATATTCTTATAAAGCCCTTGGGGAAGGTCAAATTATTAACTTTTAATGAACGACTTGGAGTCATGGAGAGACCTTCTTATGAAGGTCCAGTATGAGTTCGATGTTGAGCTTTGGGAGCTCTAGGGGCTTGGGGTACTTCTTGGATAGATGAGAGACCATAGGGTGAGTGGTTCACCTTCCTCTATTGGTACACGATGTAAAGGGTGAGTGGTTCACCTTTCCCTATGATACCTCACGGTGGCATATGCATAGGATGAGTGGTTCACGTTCACCTATGGCATATGAGCAAGATGAGTGGTTCACCTTCTCGTGGCAACACATCCTACCCATGAAATTTTGGCCTCATGGGAAGTATCTCTCATCTAGCCAATGAGTCGGGAAATGAGGATAAGGACCATAATGCTATTGATAGACGCATCGTGTTCTACTATACTCCCTATGCTAGGATGATGGTATTGATCTAGGATCATTGGAAACTGACTTCGGATCAGTAAATAGTGGTATGACCACTCTCTTTTATTGGATATTGACTTCGTGTCACTCGACAATGGTATGATACATTCTCGATCATTTCCTCTCTCTTCATAGTTTAGGAGAGGAGAGAAGAGCAAAGAGAGTGATGGTACAGATTGTGAGATAGTTTTGTAGGTGAAGTTCTTCCTAGTTGAGAGGCAGTATTAATTTTGGAAACTAAGGCCAAACTTTAGATTGGACACCTCATATGAGGTAGCTCATATTTTTCTTGGATTCCTCTCTTCGAGAGGTGTAGGATTGATCAAAAGATCATCCCATTTTGACATGTAGAAATGAAATTATAAATTTATTTTGATTATGTACAAATTGTGAAGGTCGGCGAGCAAACTCATGTAGGGTGAGAAGCCCAACAGTCACATCTATTCACCCTCAATGCTTGCCCATAAATAAATTACGCCTCCTCCTCATTTCGACATAGATCACTCACTCACATATTCTCTCTCCTTCATGGATTTGGTACGAAAATATGAAGTTACTCTCCACACGTGTGAAAGGAAGGATGAGTTGTATGTTCCAAGCCTTGACCAGATTTTACCAAAAATTTGAGAGGTTGTTTTGACTTGGGTAGACCAAGCATTGACCTGTTTTAGTGCGGTTTTTGAGTGGAGGATTTCTATTCTAGTTGGTCGCAATTCTCAGCACACAAGCTCACCTCATGTTTGATCAGTGTTGATTATATTAGGGCTGGCTGCAATGTTGACTTTTGTAGACTAGTTTTGACTCAACCTTTTCATACTATTTTGGGCTTATTAGACTTGTTGTTGGAGGATGGAGTGGGTTTGAACAAGCTGAATTGAGAATAAATTACGGTGTTGACCAGTGTTGACTCTCTCGATAGGGCTTTCTATTTTTGTTGTTTGACTAATCATATTTTCACTGTAGTTGGACAAGTATATCTTACACATTGTACTTTCTCTCTGAAACTCTTGAAGAATTGTAAGAAGAATTGATCAAGGGTTTCCCCACATTGGGGTTTTTCCGTGGGTGGTGTCATATCTTGTGTCCTCTTGACCATATCTTGTGTCCTCTTGTCTTGGCTAGTCTTCTAATGTTATTGTTTATGTTCTATCCACATTTTACTATCATGTTGATGTGATTGCTAAACTAGATATTGCTAATGGCTAATAAATAAATTGAAATAAAATTGTTGTAAGCATAGAGCATACCATTGTTATCCTAAATTAACACCTATATATTTATAGGAATAAAATACACACATAAAAAAAGCTCATATCATCTTATATTTCTTTATCAAATTCATCATTTAAGTTTATGCATAATTTGCTTATCATTAATCCTGGGCAAACTAATTCCATATCAATTAAAACAATGATATTATTGACACTCCACACCCAAACCTTAGTTTGGCAATATGCCATATTTGGGTTCAATCATATAACTTGGGAAACAAGAATTTTATAGCTCAGAGTAATGACAAGTCCCTTTTGACCTGTTAGACCCTCAATATTAGCAGGGAAGGGGAGTGTTAAGAGTTAGCCTTGTGTTTAATAGCTACAAAGCTGCAAACTGGCTAACTATCATAACCGATTCAACCATTAATCATTTATGTAAACAACTAATCACTATCAACTATGTAAAGGTTTCATTATGTGTGATTTTGTTTCTCTATCCATATATGTAAGGATCAATCTTTGCAACTTCTAAGGGAAATAGGTGGTAGCAAGAAAATTCTGAAGGCTTGAACTTAGCTGAGAGTATTATAGCTAAGCTGCAGCATTTTATAAGGTTGACATGACTAGTATAGAAGTAAGACATGAAAAATAAAATCCGAGACATGCCTAGTATAACATGACATGCCTAGTATAGCATTTTATAAGGTTGACATGACAAATAAAATCCATGTTTTTGCTTATAGAAGTAGATACCATGGCAATAAAATAAAGTGCGTCTTCTAAGGGAAATAGGTGGTAGCAAGAAAATTCTGAAGGCTTGAACTTAGCTGAGAGTATTACAGCTAAGCTGCAGCATTTTATAAGGTTGACATGACTAGTATAGAAGTAAGACATGAAAAATAAAATCCGAGACATGCCTAGTATAACATGACATGCCTAGTATAGCATTTTATAAGGTTGACATGACAAATAAAATCCATGTTTTTGCTTATAGAAGTAGATACCATGGCAATAAAATAAAGTGCGTCTTCTAAGGGAAATAGGTGGTAGCAAGAAAATTCTGAAGGCTTGAACTTAGCTGAGAGTATTACAGCTAAGCTGCAGCATTTTATAAGGTTGACATGACTAGTATAGAAGTAAGACATGAAAAATAAAATCCGAGACATGCCTAGTATAACATGACATGCCTAGTATAGCATTTTATAAGGTTGACATGACAAATAAAATCCAAGTTTTTCCTTATAGAAGTAGATACAATGGCAATAAAATAAAGTGCGTACAATCAGAAAATTATATTTTCTCAAATTTTCATTCTAAAACAACGAGAACCTTTTAAATTGTCGTGCATTGCTTGAATATTATATGAATAGCAATCTAGCTTTCAGATCAATGTCACAATAATAGCTTAGATGCATCTCGTCAAACACACTACCAAAACAAAATACGTGTTTTATATAACACACTCTCATGCCATAAAAGGATTGATGCTCAGTAATATTCTCACCTAAGGGAGAATCTGGAGTTTTATCTTTCCCTTCATCTACAGGAGGTGACCTGTCTGACCGAGAAGGATTTCCAGGTTCCTGCTGCTTAGGACTATCGGGCAATGGAATTGCAGGTAAATGGTATAGCCCTTCACCAGAATCATCCGAATCACTATCTGAAGACTTTTCTATTGTCATGATGTCAACCTATTCAAACAATGTTACAACATTCAGTCAGTAGATGTTCAGTACATAGACCCAAAGGACAAGGTTGAAAACGGACGTGAATTATATATACCTCAGTGTCAGGATTCATATCAAATTCATCTTCTCTCTCAATATATTCCGCTAACTCCTCGGAATTGAACTTCATAGCAGATGCACTAAAATACTTTTCTTCCGTATAGTCTTTGTTCCATATGTAAATCTTGCCAGACTTGGCCACCGAAACCACCAGTGGCCGAATGGGATGCCAAGATAAGTCTGTCAAACCTTCCTCTGGCCCTTGTATTATTTTCACAAGCAGTCCAGATCTGTGCCATATAAATATCTTGTGTTCCGTTTCGCTATCAGTTCCACCCACAACCCACTTATTGTCACCACTGAAGCATCCAGACTTCCAGTAAGGAGTACTTTTAACAGAGTCCTGGAATTCTTTTGAAAGTTTCAAACACTGAGATCCCACTGAGATCCCACCGGAAGCATTGACTAACTCTCCCAAAGCACGAGCTGCTTCTTTTTGAGGTAGACAACTCTCAAAAACTGGAAGTGTCCGATCCTCAGAGTTAGAAAGCAAATACTTGCCACACTTGCTAAAAACAAGTTCCCTAATTACTCCATGCCCAGGAACCTCAAATACTGCTTGTACCTTTCTCGTTTCCGTGTCAATAATCGATATCTCCCCTTTCGAATTCCCAACATAAATTAAGTCACCTCTCTTATTAAAAGTCGCAGCAATAAATAGTAAAGTTGATATTTTGTCAGAGTCAACCGAATGTCCTGAAACAGGAAGTATATGTTGTTCGCTTGAATTGAAGTCCACAAGGATTGGTCGACTGAGGTCGGGACAAGCTAAAGCCAAAGATGGATTGGATGATCCAGGATGGAGACGAGCATTGAAGGGAGTCCGTTGGAGTTGAGTACGGGCAATCTCTCGACCTTCTGCAACATCCCAGAGAATCAAAGATTTACCTGTAGTGGATGTAAGTATTCGGCGACCACACTTGGACCAACACACGCTTGTAATAGCTGCACCATGCTCTTTGTCACAAAGTTCCTTGGCAACCCCTCTGGTTTCAAAATCCCATATAACACAAGTTCCATTTGTACACCCAGCTGTTTCATCCAGGCAAGCAACAACTCAAATCTCTTTTCCGCGGTTAGAATGAAAGCGAACAGTTCACAATGCAAAGGAAGTAGACAAGGGAATGACAATTGTGCAGAGAAAATGATCAGAAATTTTAATTTTGATTTTGGACACGCATACACAGTTTTACATATCATAACCGGGTGTAGAATAAACTTTTTCATTAAACTAATAATAAAAACTTTAATTATTTAAAACATCAAATGATAATACTTTTATCACCCTACAGACGGGGACGGCTACACATTATTTCTTTTGTTTTTCTCTTTCCATGGGTTTATAATAGCCATAAATAATAAGTATTTTCCTTAGAAATATGACATGATACTTATTTTATTTAATGATTAAGTAAAATAGCAAAAAAATCCAAAATTAAAACATTGGACACCTCTATATTATCTCTAATAATTACTTACAAGAAAACTTAGTATATTAAAAACTTATCCATATACAAACAACAAAATTGGAGAAGGGTTTATCGTTTTAGAGTAGTAAAAAGGTCCTCCAATCTACCCTACAAAGATTTCAATAGAATATGCTGGTTTATATATATTCTTATAAATTTTATCTTTATTGGTTATTGTTGTTAAAATGAATCTATACCGGTTATATACTAGCCTAGATGTATCTTACTAAGAGGAATAAAAAACTTAAATACTGCCTGTAATTACATAAAAATAGAACACTAAATATTATCTTTTTCTCTTGGTTTCATGTGACACATCAATTTTTCTTTTTAATTTTAATTTATTGGTGTACTCTACAGAGGTAACAAATTTCCAAGACGACCATTTTTGGCTGGAATTTGGTAAAAAAGAATTAAAATGTCTGGCAGTAGCAGTTTTTGAATGTCTTTTTGATGGTGGAAATGGATTCAACACCATCAAACACCCCTGGGGCACCTAAATTCTTGAAATTTGATAGCTATAATCTTGATATATAAAAAAATTGTTGAATTTAATTAAAAATCTATTTAAAATTTCCATAATTTTCAGAACAAATTTAAACAGTAATTAGACTATTACACATTACACATAAATATGATAGCATTGCCTTCATACAGGCTGTAGCATGTACTGTCGAATTTATAATTTCCCCTGTGCGCGGGAGGCCAACAGTTAAGGCGCGCGGGTGAGCAGTCATCGCAGCGCCAAAACCACCGAAGCAAACAAGGAAACGGGCGGTAAGCCATCGCACCACCCTTCAGCGTAAAGTGGTTTTCGAACGAAGGGCTCCGATGCAATTTGGTGCTGACATGTGGATCGCCGTGACGTCATCCACTGACATCCATCGGAAGGTAACCTTCGGTCTTATCATCCCGCCCGATATGCGTCCGATCAAGATGCTTGCTCTCCGCCGTCCGATTGAAGGGAAAGTTCTCCACCGGTTAAAGTCTTCAAAGTACATACAGGCTGATTAAAATTAAATACAGCGTGGACCTGGCCCATACCATATGATTAATGTTATGACATGTCTTTGGTAAGGTATTTAATTTTTTTTACAGGCCGTAACATTTATTTTATACGAGAGCATGGCTATGTAAGATTCATTTAATTCCGAATGAATCGTATGATATATGTTTTAATATGAGTGTTGACTTCAACATATTCATCGCACACGGGGAAGAAAAAACATGGGTTCGCCGCAACCAATGAAAACCAAGGGGTTGTAATTCAGTGTGTAATGTGTGTCATGTGAAAAACACACGAGGATCGTAATGTGAAATGTGAAAGCACACAGGGAGGCGGAGTTTAGTTCGCGGCGAGTAAACAAAAATATACAGCTTGTAAAAAGGAATGAAGCAGTGGGTTATCAGCTGCCTATGAAAACTGAAGTGTGAGTTGCACACGGAGAGGAGGAAAACCTGTATTCGGCAGCAGCGAATGAAAACCAGAGAACACACAGGAGTGTGTGTGAATATTTCTGGGTTGTAATGTAATGTCATTTTTTTGGAATGAAATGCAGCAGGGTAAAAATCATTTTGTCTTGGTAATGTAAGAAGAAAAGGAATGCACAGCAGTGCAGGAGGAGGAGAAGTAAATGAAGAAAACCAAGGGTAACTTGTTTCAAATCCATGAGTTGTTTCACATAGGTGAAAAGGTAAATGTGTAAATCCCTGTAAGTTTTGTTTTCACACAGCAGTGAATGTAAATGAAATATTTACACACAGTGGTGTAAAATTTCAGGAGACAGAGTAATTTCTTTGTAATGTTTTGGTGAATCCCTCTAAGTGAAAGAGGATGAATATGTCTCAGTAAATTCTCAGGTGAAAACAGAGTTATGGTTGAATGTTGTTTTTGGTAAATCCTTCTCAGCAAAGAGGATGAAATTTTGTATCAGGTATTTTATCTTAATGAATACAAAGTTTTATGAGTGTGTAATACTCTGTTCTCA
>APFE031481836.1:49291-61249 GCA_000404065.3 Pinus taeda | reverse complement strand
GTTTTGGTTGAATGTTGTTTTTGGTAAATCCCTCTCAGCAAAGAGGATGAATATGTATTAGTGTTTTTATTTTAATGAATGGAAATCTTTTATGGTGGTGCAATACTCTGTTCTCAACTATTTTTTTTAAAAGGGTCCTCTGTGCAAAAAGATCCTGGAGCAAAGGAAACAGAGCATTGGCTCTGTGGTGTTTGTTTGTTTGTTTTGTTTTGGTATTTTCCCATTGCAAAAATACCCAACATGTACCTTTCTTCTCCAAAAAGCCAAAAGCCACATTTTAGGGATAGAGGGGTGCGTTAGTGATAGGGTTTCAATCCACAGCTTATCAAAGACTATTGTGCTACATTACCTGGGATGGTAGCCACCCTTCCCGGGAAGGAAAATACCGCAGTAGAAATGAGGCAGCACAAAAAACACACTTAACGATGTTTTCTATGTCCGTTACTTGTTTTTGAAAAACTCTCTTCTTCAGAGCATGTCCTATGATGAAGCATCGAACCATGCACAAATGCTAGATAATATAAATTACATGGCTACTGACACTCGAACTTTCTCGCCAAAGCAGTGCATTTGTAGAAATAACAATCTTGCTTCAGGAGCGTGAGGATTACCCTTGATGACCTTTGCTTCACCTACTTATCCACTTTTCTCTATGATCGAACGTGAAGATAGAAACCTTAAGTCTTGTTGTAGAAACCCTAGTTCTCTTTAGCATGTGTGAGAGAGAAATAACTTAAACAAATATCTTCTTCGTCCTCTTCCTAGTTCTCCTTAGCATGTTTGAGAGAGAAATAATCCAAACAAATATCTTCTTCATCCTCTTCCTTCTTCACTGCCTTCTTCTTGCTTCTTCTTTGCTAGAATGAGAGACAAGTGAATGTATCTCAACGAGAATGAGCTGCCTCCTATATATAGGTTCTTCAAGGTTGGAGTGGCTCTTCCTTTTAGGGTGACTTGCCAACTCTGAGGCCCACTTCATCTTGGACGACATCAGGGACACCTTTTAAGACGAAAATATTTTTCTTTACAAGTTACAATGTGCTTGATGGGGTATTCAACTTATGACAATGACTATTTTGACTTCTTGACCTAAGACAAACCCTAAAAGCACTCGATGGGTACTTGACCTATAAAATAAAATACATTCAACATGAGACTCATGCTTCAAAAATAACAATTATAATTTTTCTTTCATTTTACACTTTACAAGAATCAAAAGTACATTTCATCTATATGAAGATCGAACCTAGTTACAAATTTTTGAACACTCCCTCTTAACGAGGAAGGTATTCATATATGGTACATGGACATTCTCAATTTGAAGAGATCTCAAAAGAAGAGTCGGATTGGTAACACATCTGTAATAGAATCATACCAACCAGCATTGTCACATAGAAAGGCCTTGACTAAAAAATTGATCTCTCCACAAGATTAGAGCACAATGATGGCGAGACCAATGATTTATAGACACTATCATCATTGTCTCTCAAGGTACATACTCCACCGAGGTGTTGACAAAGTATGACCTTTGGACTATTCTTATCTTGGATAGCCAATCCTCAAAGAACATTGGTCAACGACTACTCCCATCTTGGAGAGAGTATCACATGCCAGATATTTATCCAATCCTCCATTTTTTTTTCCCAAGTGAAGACAATAATTATGTGTCTCTCTCTCCCTCTTAACTAGGGGGAATATATCAACTAAATGAAGCTTGCCTCTCAAATACACAAGCTTCTTATTAGGAAGATATTTTGTCAATATGTCAATTACATGTTCATCAACGGAGATATACTGTAGTTGAAATACACCATATTGTATTAGTTTCCGAATATAGTGATACTTATTGTTGATATAATTTGCCTTTCCATGAAATATTGGGTCTTCATACAATCGTATACAACTGGAATTATCATAATGTATCACTGTAGGGTCCATAGGTCCAACAAATATGTCAAATAACAACTTCCTTAACCAAACCACTTCTTTTCTTACTTCACATGCTACAATATAATCAACCAAAGCAATTGTATCTTGATTTTTTCTCATCCATGAGACCATGGAGGATCCCAAACTAAAACATCTTCTTGTAGTACTATTTCCTTCTTGCTCATTCCTTCTATCATACTTTAGGCAGTAGTCGATGGTTTCGTGCAGATATCTTAGAATATGTTTGTTGTTATCTAATGATCATGCTTCAACTCCACTTGGAATTGATTGAGAACATTTAGTACAAAGCATATGCTTGACTGAGTATTCACGAGGTGCATGAGTGAGCCAAACAATTGTCTATACTTGGAAGGATCTACTAAACTCGATTTATAACTCCTTAGTCTTTTCAAGTTTGTGATCATCCGATTTGTCAATAGTTTGCAATTCGTCATGTCAAACCTCTTCAACATATTGGTCACATACTTCCCTTGACCTAGATAAATCTCATAAGGTCCGTGTGAGACTTCTAGTCCCAAATAGTAATCCATTAACCCTAGATCCTTCATGTCAAATTTTGCTACTAATTTCTTCTTACATTCTTCAATTTGACCTTCTACACCTATCAAGAGAAGATCATCTACATAAATAAGAATGATTACTCATTCACCCTTCACAACCTTAATATAAAAGTTCAGACCCACAAAACTCTTCGTGAAGCCTAACCTCTGAAAGTATGCATCCATTCTAGCATACCATGCCCTTGGTTCTTGTCTAAGGCCATATAATTATTTCTTCAAGATGCAAACATATGTCTTTATGTCTTTAACTTCAAATCCCCAGGGTTTCTCTATATAGACTTTCTCATCAATTGTGTCATTCATAAATGCAGTCTTGACATCAATTTGGTGGATGTTCCATCCCATCGATGTTGTGAAACAGAACAACAGACATATAATTGTATATCTTGATGTCAGAGAAAATGTCCCTTCATAGTCGACGGCTTCAAGCAAACAGAAACCCCCAGCTACACATATTTCCTTATATTTGTTAATACTTCCATCTAATGCATGTTTGATCTTATAGATCCATTTGGAAGTTACCACAAATTTGTCATTGGGATTAGCCACAATCTCCCACACTCCATTCTTCATTATATATTTATATTCTTCATTCATGGCATCTTTCCATTCTTCATGGTTGATAGCTTCTTTAAAAGTGGATGGCTTTGCTTCTATTAGTTTCTCACGTAGTCTGCATACCCAAAATATTGTTTGGGATTCTTGCTTTCCCTGAATGAGCCCTGAGTTGCTCCATGACCTGCTGCATCAAGTAGTGTTAACTTCAACCAATTAGGTCTCTTTCATGATTCAGGGATGGCCACATTTTGAATAGGTTCACTTGAACCTTCATCTTCATGATCAAATTCTTCTTCTTCCTTGTCAACTTCCTTTTTAAATATTTGAAGTTCCTCACCATGAGAGTCCATGGGAATTTCCTTTCATTTCTTGAATGCAATACTTTCATCAAATAAGACATCTCGACTGACTTCTATATGGTGTCATTCCTGTTCTTAGATTTGGTAGGCCTTAGAGGAGTTATTGTAGCCAACAAATGTTCCCCTCATGCCTCATGGATCCAGTTTATTATTTTGTCCTTCAGTATATGAATATATACACAACAACCAAAGTTTCAAAGATGATCTATAGTTAGTTTCTTCCCAGTGAATACTTCTTTAGGAGTTATGTTATCCAGTGACTTGTGGGGACCTCGATTTTGAATATATACCAATATCTTCATGGCTTCCCCCGCATAAACTTCGGTAGATATTGATCATGTAACGTTTCTTCTACACTTTCTTTAATGGATTGTTTATTTCGCTATGCAACTCCATTTTGTTCTGATTATATGGGATTATCAACTCCCTCTACATAAATCTATAATTTCCTTGGATGTATGCTTTCCTTCATTATCAAATCTTAGTATCTTGATTTTCCTTTTTACAAGGTTTTCTACTTCATCTTTGATTTCTTGAAATTTTGTAAATACTTCATCCTTGTATTCCATCAAGTAAACCCAAGTTTTGGTTGAATGATCATCTATAAATGTAACATAATATAGATCACCTCCAAGTCATTTTGGATTCATAGGACCATATACATCATAATGGATAAGATCCAATATTTGTTTTGACCATGAAGCACTGCTTCCAAATGGTCTCTTAGTATTCTTATCCAATGCACGTCCTTTTCATACTCCTTCGTGATCTTCTTTCAATTCAGGGATTTCTTCTACTATACAACTTAGAGTTGGAAAGATTTTGAAATCAATATCGCCAAAACTTCTATGCAATAGTTGACATGGGTTGATTTTACTGTGAACCAAAGCTTGTTCAAGAGGCAATATCGACGTGAAAAGACTTCGTTCACGCATACCAATTACTCTAGCATTCTTTATGCTTATTTTTTTACTCCACACTACAACTCTTACATTAATGAAAGCTACTCTATCACCCTTATCTTCTATACTTGAAATAGAAAGAACAAATAGGATGTTGTTGAGACAAATGATTCTTCCATTTTCCAACTCTATAGATGTAGATCCATTCCTCTTATATGATGTCTCTTATTATCTCCAAGTTCCATTGAGTGAGAATATTTTCCCTTTAATAATGTCTTCACTTGTTTGTGATGACTAGTCATGTGCCTAGATGCACCACTACTGATTACCCAGATATTCTCGTCTCTGAATGTACTAGTGAGTGCTGAGAAGAGTCCTTCATTCTTTATCTTGGTTCCTTCCTTCTTTGTAGTGAATAGAAGATCCCATGTTTCCTTGATGCATTTCTTGAGATGGATTTGTACATTTGGACACTTGTTGAGGAGCTTCCTTAATGCAATCGAGATCTTCATAATTCCATTAGTTAACCTTAGCTCTATTTCCATGTTGATAAATCTAAAGGGAAATGATTATATAGTTTTCTCTTTACATGATAACTGCTTGTGATGCTTCTTTACTTATTAGCTTTGTTACTTATTATAATATGTTTGTATCATCAAACAACTACCGAAACATGAAGAACAAGAACAAAGAATATAGGTTGCAAGCCACGGCCAAAGCCTCTCCACTTGAGAGGAAAACCCACAAATCTCTTCTCTTCCTTATAGATTCTTCAATTGATGAATTCCAAGATCTTAAGACTTACTTCACAACCCTCCAATACCAACACCAACCCCTCTAGATGATGTGCTAAACTTGATCATATCAAAACGAGTCAATTCTCTTCTAGTAGCACTTCTTCGACCTCACGGGGGCTTCATTGACAAGGCAATGCTATATCAAATGCGTTCATATTGGTGGTAAAAGAAAATTAATCATAAAAAAATATATTGACTATATAATAAGAGGATATTGGGTTTTTTATACCATATAGGAATATAAGTATTTTAGGGTATTTTTTATTGATAATTTTCGCCAAGCACATAAAAAAACTTGTAGGTAAAGAAAAACAAAAAATTTGAGTCGTGGTGTTGTCATTCTCATGAGCACATTATTTCATAGTGAAGGCATGGGAGAAATTTCACCAAGGGTTTGCCAAGGGTTCTGAACTTATTTGTGATTTTTAGCCAAGACATGGAGTAGTATTTTCTTGAAGCCTTCTTGAAGACTGATGTGTGTGTGAGAGGAATCCAACATCTTGAAGACTGATATGTGTGAGAGGAATACAAAAGAGTATCCCATTCCTAGCTATGATTGACATTTCAGTGGATAACAACTTTGAATTGAGTGATTGAAAGTTGGATGGACCCTTGGATCAAGTAGCAGTATCAGCCAGACTTCACCTTCGTGGAAACAACTGCCTCATAACTTTACCTTGGGACCATCCTTATGCTCCATGCTTGTGCTTTTATTCCAAAATGTCTACAAGGAAGGAAGATAAATTTCATTTTTAAAGGGTTGCAACTTTACATATCCCTTGTAACAAATAGATCAATCCTCAAAATAACTAGTCCATTAACAAGACTTGGAAGAAATAATGCCCCCTCCCTTAGAACAATGGTCACGTCGCTGCCTCGGAACATCGTGTTGACTCCTACCCAAAGGTAGATCGTGATACCATATTTTGAGGGTAAATTGAAAGCCAGGGAATGGATTTACATGTTGAAGAACATGGGGGCATTAGAGGAGCTAACCGAACAACATGACCATTAGTTGTTATTTGATTTGGATACTTCATATAATGATTTCATCAATTTATTGCCTAAATCGACTGAATATTTCAGGGGGTAGCAAATTCTGGATTCCATTGACATTTAATTTGTACATGGTTTTATATCTAGAGGTCTTGTAGGG
This sequence comes from Pinus taeda, assembly GCA_000404065.3. Taxonomy (NCBI): domain Eukaryota; kingdom Viridiplantae; phylum Streptophyta; class Pinopsida; order Pinales; family Pinaceae; genus Pinus; species Pinus taeda. Next base: position 54,967 of record APFE031481836.1, on the reverse strand, counting down.
CTATCCATGACTTTATATTTGTGAAAATAGGTAAACTTCAAAAATTCAAAGTAAGATCTCTTGTTTATAATTCTATATTAAAATAATATTTTCATTCTCTTTCTAGAAAACCAGAATTGGTTTAGTGCATAAATTTCGTTTAAATCTTGATGATTTTATTAGTTATAATGTAGCAGATCGAGGTGTCTTTGAGAAAAATGGTTTCAGAGTCTCGGTCGATGATGAATAAAGTACATGATCTATTTTTTTCTGTAAATGCCTAAATTTAAGATGTCCAAAAGCTATGGTTTTCTTCCTAGCTGAGAAGAAGTGAAAGCATTCATGCCAAAAAATGAAGAGAATGAATTAGGGAATCCAAGTTTGGATCTGGAATTTCGTAAGCTATAGACTTCCTCCCCATATGTTTTAGCTTCATGTTGCTTTCTATGTTTTCATTGACCTAATTAATACTGAGCTAGAAGGGTCAACCTAACCCATTCGAGCTTGGTTATGATACCCTGCTAGCTTAGTTTTGCTAGCTTATGTAATGAATTACTTGAGCTAGAATGGTTGCATGGTTTAATGCATAGTTACCATGTTTAAATTTAATATCATTCTTAAATACTATATATTGGTATATTCTACTCGGCCCACCTTCATCATGCTTTGAACTCACATAATCATCATTGAAGTATAAAAAAACTTATCCCTTATTACTTTCACTCACTCAAAATTATTAATGAATCATGTAAGATAGTAGAGGTTGATACTTTGAATCTAGTGGGGTGTTGAAATCTTGGGTTTTAGCGAGAAGAGGAAATGTGCCCCTAGCTTTTCCTACCAAGGGTGATTCTATTCATTATGGAATATGAAGGGTCTGTTGACTTATTGAACCTAATCAAATTGAAGTTGTGAATGTTGTGGGATGATATGAACAAAATTGGTAACCACAGGTTAAAAAAGGAATCAAAGCGTTATGAACCTAAACTTGGAATATGACTATTCCTTGTTTTAAAAATGAGAAAATTGATAGGTTCTAACAACAACAACCAACATAACCAGAATTGAAGTACATTATCAATATTTCCCTTATTACAATGTGAGACGTTATTTGATATCAATAAGAGTCATGTTTTTGAGATTTCCACAAATATTTCAATTCTTTGGTTTCAAATATTCCTTATTTCATTTAGAAATTTTGGTTCTTTAGTTTGAGGTATCACAAATCATAAAACCTTTCATGATATAACACTTAGGTGATTTGATAGAATCTAAGTTTACCAATTGTTTGAACAAGTAGATTTGGGTTGTGAAAGTAGGATTCTGGTCAACTTTATTATCTCTTACTTTCAGGATGATAACACAATTGCAACATTCACGGACATGTGGCTACAAATGGTGGGATCAATAGTCTCTACTAAAGTATAAACAAAGCCAATGAGTAGCTTGGAGTTTTTTCGGTAAATATTGTCTTGTTATGCATAAATATTTTTAAGGATAAAGATAAGATAATTTTATTAATGTTTGACAAATGCTGAAAAAAGTAGGTTAATGGGACTAAAATATACATTCAGTGTGAACACAATTTGGGAATGCAAAAGCAACTTTTAGGTAATGCTAAAATTAAGATAAAGAAAATGGAAGAAAAAGTGCGGCCTAAATAGGAGTTTATATGTAATATCCCTCTTGGGGAAATTTCGCTTAGGGCACACTAACTAAATTCGGTGGATGCTCAACACTGACGAGAACGTTGGCTTCCTCACACTCCAATTAGCCAGTATCCATTTAGACTCTTACAACTCTCCCACTTGTGTTTTTTCTTCCACCCACTGCCTCAAAATTAGTTTTTTGATCTACTGTTGCTACAAGGGATGCTTTTTCCCTTTCCTCAAGTAGACTTGTAGGGTCACCCGCAACCTTATATGCACCCTTTTTTGACTCAGAATGGAATTTCTAGACTCACTCCTATAAATAATGGGGCTCCAACCTTGCTACTTCAAAACAACATTTTTCTTCCACATTGGGGTTAGTTATGTCTCGTACGTAACTTGTTGATTCAGTGTGGTCTTCACATGCCTTGGAAGTACTCATTGTCACTAAAAAACCTACATTGGATAGTATTAATTGATGACAAGACATGTCTTTTAGATAGTATCAACATGAAATAACATGTTAAAGGGAAAATAAAATTCTATTAAAATTTAAAGTATGTACTTCAGGCCTTTCACTATATGCAAACAAAAACCTGAGACTACCTATTTGATTGGCATCCTAAAACAAAGAAATGATGTAAACTTTTATGGCATCTTCCAAAAATTAGGACTACCAATTTGGCCAAAGTACTATATCTATGATACATTTAGATCCTTGGATTCGTGAAGTGCAAGTTTGTACTTACCACTTGATCAGATAAAGGAGATCACTACAGATAGCCATTTTCTCATCCCATATTGTGTTCTCTTATATTGGTTCAAGTCCCTAAGACTTGAAAACATCATTAAGATTCAACCTCTTTACTTGCTTTCTCTTCTTCTAAAGAAGATTTATGTCGTTGGTCACAAGTTTATAAACTTTGATGAAGGATTTGAAGTCATATTGAAAGTACCTTCTTTGTATGATTATTTCTTTACTGAGTGTGTCACAACCCCATATACATTTTGAATATTGCTTTCTACCCTTCCTAAAAGTAGTGGGCTTCCTCTGTCATCTTTATCCTCAGCATGAAGGGTATTTCTCTTTGGGAGATCCTCAACTCTGATAGGGATTAATGACCATAGTTAACTTAAGTTTGTATAAATATTTAGCATCTAGACTAACTCATAATGTCATTCTAGGTACTAATTGAATTAATAAATTCATTCAAACATACTCCCTTGGTTTTGGGAGTTATTGTTGTTATGTTTGAAGTCATGTATTAAATTTTTTATTATTTAATAAAATATACAATACATATTGCATGGTTTCTTGCTTGCAATCTACTTAATCAACATGGTATCTAGGTATTATAGGTCTAGAGGCTATGTGATTGGAGATTCGAGCATATCTTTATAAAAATTTGGATGAGGAGACTAGGTTAGATCGACAAGTTGGAGACTTAGGAATCTATTTGTGTGTTATCACATGAATCTGCACCAATTGACTTATGTAATAACTCTAAATAACTAATCACATCACCATTAGCATCTCTCTCCTTGGACTGGTAAACCTAAACAACGAATCACATCACCATTACTGTATCTCTCTTTGGATAGGTTCTTTTCTAGTCTCGGGGGTTTGTCCCTAAACCTTGTGTATGTTGTTAACTAATACATAAATCTACATAACAATCTAATTAGATTAGCACACTAAACCACTATTGAGATGCCCAAAAGCACTCAAGAATAAGAGTCAATTCATGATTTGAATTGTTACAAATGAGATCAGATTTGTTAAACTAAATCCAATAATGATCAGACAAATGAAATGAAATGAATGTGTGCCTTAATACAAAACAAGAGTTTAAAATAACTGCATAGAAAAGAAAACCAAAACCTTGGCAACACAATTAAACATATAATAAACAATGGGATTTAAAGAGCTAATGACACATCATAGTTGAATATATTCAATGATGGTGTGTTGTGGTGGAATCACTTTGTTTGATCTCGGTGGAATAACAATGAAACCAACCTTATGTTGTAAGCTCCCCAAGAAAAATGTTTATCCCTTGCCTAGAGATCTCAACTTTATCATGAAAGAAACGAGAAGGAAGGAACCATGCCATAGTTGTGCATGAGGGAAAAAGGATCAAACTAGACTAATAACTTCTTCATGTAGTGCTAAATCTTGGCGACTTTCTCTTTGACAAAAGTAAATCACCAATAAGTTGCAAAAAAATTCTTCTCAAAACACCCATGCCCACTGATCTTGTTATCTAATATGCTAAAAATAAACCCAGTAATAAAGTGTTTCTTACTATTCTAGATCCTCAAACAAGCCCAAGAGACACTAATACATTACCTCTAGAGGACTGTAGCATGCAAGTGACGGGATTACTATTGCACAACTATTATGCAAAAGTTGCCACACTAAATTTTCTCTTCCACAATAACATTGTTGTTCAACAATCATAAGTCCCAAACCTTCTCTAGATCACTTCTCCTTCACAAATATAACCAGTGTCACATTAAAACCATGGAAAAACCCATGAAACAACGTCAACAATACACAAATACTAAACCATTTTACTACTTTTTGTTTGGTATAGCATACGCACATATGTTGGAAGGTCAAACATGCTCAATTAGGTAGTTCTTCCTGTAATAAGTTATTGTTTACAGGTTGTGAACTTTGAAATCTGCTAGAAATAACCCTACAATAGTTCTCGTGACTTAATTTTCAATAATAAGCATAACAATTTTTGTTGTCACCACTCTAGTGAATACACTGATCTCCAACATATGCTACTATTTTCTGCTTCTTGATTAATGAAAGACATGCCTAGGTCAGATTTCTTGGAAAAATTAGATTAGGGCAGCATCTCATTAATTTTTTCCATCCATGATAGTTATTGATACTTGACCCTTGGGGTGTGGCCTATGGAAGGTTTTAAGCTTCCTATAAAGAAACTACCACGTCATCGAGTGCAATTTTCTACAGTAGCACTAGTTAAATGCATTTATGTTTGAGTTGCCTTGGTAGCTCGAGGAGGTGAGTCATTTCATATGCTTAAGATTAGCCATACCTTACTATGGATAAAAGGTTGGAACCTACAATAATTTGTTGGTAGGACTTCCCATTTTATTAAGGATTCCCCCTTTATCAACGAAATTGTGTCAAGGACCTGGGCTCTATAGATTTCTGTAATAACGTAGTGACCTATCAAAACAGTGGAAACGTGATTATTCTATTGACTAAGTCTATATTTATGTGTATTTCAACCTATTAAATTTCGATTAAAATTAAATAATTTAATAACAATAAATAAATTTATAATAATTCTATTTAAATAAAGAATAATAAATATTGAAGAAAAAAATTAGAAATATTTTTGTTTCAATCAATCTAGGCTACATGTAGATTTCATATGCTAATATGTATAGACTATTTATGGTAAGAATGCATGTGAATATGCTTTAAACTCTAATATAATCCTAAATTGCTTCTCTTACTTATATGAGAGATCAAGCACTATCCTTGTTATATACCTAGGGGGGGTAATATGGGGTACCGAGGGAGCTACCCGAGGTAATAATGTAATAATGGGATGGGCCATAGTAATAAATAAGGTGGTTAACCCATGTCATGTAAGGGACCACAAGTAGTTAATAATAATGTAAGGGGCCCATGGTATTAGTTGATGGTATGAGGAAACCATGGCAATGATGCATGGTATTGTATGTATGAGGCCTATATAGAAGCTAGAGGCTCCACATGGAGAGACATGAAGAGAAGTATTCTTGTATGAACAAGCATATGGCTTGTGGAGTGTTCTTCCTTAAGGAGTGAATGTATGGTGTTGCCCTACCTTAAGGGTTTGATAATAAAGAAGCAAATTCAATCTATTTCTATCTTGTTATTCTTGGGTTATTTCTATTATCCTAATATCTTTGAGTTAGATTTACAACAAGTGGTATCAGATCTACAACATGTTATATACCTAGGGGGGGTAATATGGGGTACCGAGGGAGGTACCCAAGGTAATAATGTAATAATGGG
>APFE031481836.1:3732-48778 GCA_000404065.3 Pinus taeda | reverse complement strand
AGAAGTATTCTTGTATGAACAAGCATATGGCTTGTGGAGTGTTCTCCTTCCTTAAGGAGTGAATGTATGGTGTTGCCCTACCTTAAGGGTTTGATAATAAAGAAGCATTTCTATCTATTTCTGGGTTTATTTGCATTATCTTATACTTTTTTATCAGATCTATAATATTTTCGGGTTAGATATACAACAAGTGGTATCAGAGCACTTTCTTGGACACAAAAGTGGAATTTTGTTTTTTTACTTTTTGCAGGATTTCAAGGGCGGCGAGTTTGCAGATCAGATATGTACGTTTTGGTTCAAGAACTGAAAAATCTGATTGTATATATGTATTCCTTGTGAAAAAATAGCCGATTTCAAAAAAAAAATCGGTCGAATCGAAGTCCGGATGAAGGAGATATCGCTGATCTAAAAATCAGTAGGGTTGGAGACAATTTTTGGGGGCAGCGAATTTGCGGCGTAGATCTCGACCTCTTGGCACCAGATCTGCACAATCTAATTGTAGATCTAGATTCTTTGTGAAAATACCAAAATTCAAAAAAAAAAATCAGTTGAATCGGAGTCCGGATGAGGGAGATATTGCTGATTTAAAATCGGCTCTTTTTGCAGAAATTTTGGGTGACGGCGGGAGAGTAGCAGTGCAGATCTGAAATTCCAGTGTCTAAATCAAGATTTCTATCACATGGGAAGATGCAGAATTGTTGTTCCATTTCCAAAAACAGGTTATAATAGAGATTCTGAGCAATATTGACTAAACTATGACAATTTCAAATTTTCGCCAAAGTTTTCTCAAAACCCTCTTCATGGAGGGTTACGGTTTTACAGGAAAAGATAATGGTCCTACTATTGAAGAATACATAAAAAAATAGAAATAATTATGGAAAAAAAATTGGAAATGATTTATAGTGGAGCTATTTAGAGAGGAGGTAGCCACATGGTGGGGATTACTTAACCAAAAAAAGTGTCTCAACCTGCCCGATGAAGAATTTGAAAAAGTACTTTTGGAAAGATGGTCTCATGCCAGAAAACAAGATAAGGAGAAACATGTGGGTCTATTTCCTACTGGTATATCCTGTCTTACAGTTCATGGATTAATTCAGAAAGAGAAGATCATTGTTTCTATCAATCCTAGTTGCAAGCATAATTTCATCAATGTTAATTTGGCAAACAAATTGCAAGTTCCAGCCAAACATATTGAAAATACATAGGTTGATGATAAGGATGTTCAAATTTATAAGGATTTGAAACTTTCTATGGATAAGTATGTATTTCATGGTGATTTTTATGCTTCAGATATGGATAACATAGATGTTGTTTTGGGATACCCTTGGATGGAATCGGTAGGTACTATCAATATTAATGTCCAGAAGAAATTCATGAAGCTCTCGTATAAAAAGAAGAAAATTACATTACAGGATATTTCCACTAATAAACAGATAGAGTCCAAGGAGGCTGAAGTAGAAGATGTTCCAGGGTCTGACATATCAAATGATGAGCAGTTGATGGTCGACAATCAGACACAAACAGAGGCTGAAGCGGAAAAGGTTACAGGTGTTGATACATCAGAGGAGGACTCAGTGGTTGAAGTCATATTGGAAAAGAATACACCACAACAGGCACCTCAACGGGGTGAATTAAAGAAGACGACACCGTGGGTTAAAACTTCAACATATCATCACCCACATCACCCGGCAAGACAACCATCAAGATGGAAACTAGTTAGTCACAAGGATAACAACCCCCACAAGATAGATAAGGAGAAGCGAAGAGCCACCTACTACACACAAAAGAGCTACCACGATCAACTTCCATCTCAAGCGAGCGAGGCACCAACGAGATCGAGGGTTCACCTTTCTCTTGGATGGCTAGATGCACGTGCATGGTATCAGTGGACTACTCTTTTAAGTAGATCTTATTATTTGTGTTCTTCCCATGTTTCGGGGACGAAACATGCTTAGGGGGGTGGAATGTTATATACCTAGGGGGGGTAATATGGGGTACGGAGGGAGGTACCCAAGGTAATAATGTAATAATGGGATGGGCCATAGTAATAAATAAGGTGGTTAACCCATGTCATGTAAGGGACCACAAGTAGTTAATAATAATGTAAGGGTCCCATGGTATTAGTTGATGGTATGAGGAAACCATGGTAATGATGCATGGTATTGTATGTATGAGGCCTATATAGAGGCTAGAGACTCCACATGGAGGGATATGAAGAGAAGTATTCTTGTATGAATGAGTTGTGGAGCGTTCTCCTTCCTTAAGGAGTGAATGTATGGTGTTGCCCTACCTTAAGGGTTTGATAATAAAGAAGCATTTATATCTATTTCTGGGTTTATTTGCATTATCTTATATTTTCTTATCAGATCTATAATATTTCCGGGTTAGATATACAACAATCCTTATCCATTGGTAGCTCCAAAAACATAAAAAATGCTTTTATCTTTCACAAGCCCTAGATACCATGGAACAATAAAATTAATTAAATGCTTTTGATACTAGTCAATAGTAAAATCTATAAGGGTTTTGTTTTAACCTCCTTAAGACACAAAAAAATGATGTAAAGAGGGTCGAAATTGAGGCAAATCTAGGGCCTAAGATTACCCATAAGTTTGTCAATGTTTGACTTAATAAATTAGCTCTCAAATCTGTTTGACTACTATGTTTTATTTATGGTTTTAGTTCCATTTGAGGAATCAACTAATAGTACATTTTGAATCAACGTGTTTCCTCCAAATAGTAATATTTCTTCCTCTTTTTTGGAGATTTGAATTGAAAGTCCATACCTTTCTTCCTTTCTCTTTGTTTTATAATGAACTAATATGCTTGTAGAATTTTACTTTCTTTTTCATTTATTTATGTGCAAAAACAAATGGAGTTGTTTTATAAAATTGTTATTGGTGAAGAGAATTCCATCATTGGCATGGGCAGGTGTTGAGAAGGTTGTACATTTGCTGAAATTTGTGATGAAATTGTGGATGATGAAATCATTGGATACACTTTTGATTTTGTCCAAGATGAATTAACTTTAAGTCCAAAGAAAGAGAAAAAATGGAAAGTCTATACAACTCTTTTAGGAATTAAGACGGAACTAGGCACATTTGATGTGGAAACGAAGGGTTCAAATGTAGTGGAAACAATACCAACCTTTGAAAACATTGAAGTGAATATGGAGGAACCTAGGCGTAAACAACGAAGTGTATTAGCATCTTGGGAAAAAAATGAAAAGTTTAATGGAAGAGCTTGTCAATCAGAAAATTACTCTCAAAGTATATCAAAAAATAGGAGAACTAAAATAAAGATCCATTTTGAAATTTGCGGCATTGATGATGGAATAGGTGATGTATCCTTGCGAGTTGGAATTGTTGACCACTACGTGTCAACTACCCATAGCAGTACACCCACTTTTTGCTCAAAAGGGATAGTGCTTGATCGATTTGTTTGTTTCATTCGACTATCATCATCAGCCCAATCATGTTATGTTGTAAACCCAATCGGCATGTGTAAATTGTAAATAATCTTAGCAAATCTGTGTCGTGTGTATTTGCCTAGGTAAACCTAATCTTCTAGTGATAATTTACATTTCGGAAGGTTTTTTGTCTCACCGACCCATGGTCGGCAGAGTTTTCCTTTAGCCTAACCCCAAAGCCGGAATGGATTTTGTCATTAGAATATTAGGGGAATCCTAGTATGCTAGGTCGAATCTAGTAAAAGTAATTTGGAAATAATCCTAACTATTTGGTTAGGTTATTACAAATTGCTTGATCTGCTAGATTATATTTGTGTCGCAGAACTAGGTGGTCTATGAAGGTCTATGTCAAATGGGTTTTCCCCCTTGAGATGTAAAATTATAAAAGTCATGATATAAAGTGTCTTGAGGGTTAGAAAATAATTAATTCCCTCATCGGTCCTAAGTCCTAGGTAAAATTCACAAAGGCTAGGTTTGAGAATCCAAAATAAAATATATATATATAATAATAAAAAATAATAAAGTTACAAATTAAAAAATAATTAAAAAAAATAAAAAAGTAAAAATAAAATAATAAATAAAGAATTTAAAAAAATATAATAATAATTAAAATAATGATAGTCAAACTTTTGAGGAAATAAATGCCAAATTTTAATTTTTAATATATTAAAATGGATTTAAAATTCGAACGGATGAAATTAGAAGAGATTTTGATCCTCATCGACGGTCGAGATCATTCTAACATGGATCACTCAAACTAGCCGTTGGGAAATTTTCCTTTAAATAGGGTGTGAGGGTTCATTTGAGATCATTCGATCTTAGAGTCACGTGCTAAAGAAATCTCTCTTGTAGTCATTTTTCATGTGCAATAAAGAAAGGCTTTGGGGTCGAAATCTTGTTGGTGTTACTCTTCAGGAAGCGCTGTAAGATGTTTTATTTTTCTGCATAAATTTATTTTCAGCCATTGATGATAGCTTGATGAAGAGTGATTTTAAACACACGTATCTTGTCTAGTCGCTAGGGTTTGAATGGTAGTTAAATTTCTGAATATGATTGCAGGTATCTGCATTAGATTTGGATTTTAGTATCGTTTTCTCCCTCTTTGTTAATGGTTGAATTAAGTTGTGTAGGAAATCATTTTTTTGATATTACCGGGCAATTGGGGAAGTTCTTGGCTAAACCAACCAACTCGTGGATTGCATTTTCGAAAGAGCCAAACTGGTTTTGATCTCAGGCTTATCATTAGAATTTATGTTGTTGATGCATGAAGGGTTTTTTGAAGTACCTCATCTTAAATTCAAAATCTTAAAAAAATATATGTGTGGCATAATGATAGATGTGGCTGCTTAGAGCCTTTAACATGTGAATATTGTAATTATTTAGCTGGTTTTGGGGTTTTTAGTTTTGTTTTGGATATGTTGTTGTTGGGTGTTTTTGGCAAATTGCATGCCTAAGGAAAAAATTTTGATTGAAGACCAATCTAGGCCCTCGAGGGTAAGATCGGGCCTCAGAAGCAGTTTTCTGCAGGGGTACAGTTCTGTTGTTGTTGTGAACTAGGTAAAACTCTTGCTAATTTACCATATCCATATCTGTTACCATCTGTATTGATCCATTTGATGCCTGGTTCCAAAGCCTTATACGTTGTCCAACTGCTCCAAACCTCTCATTATCAAACACAACTCTCACCTCCAAACAAAATCATAAATCACATTACCCACACCTCTGCCTTCAACCATCCTCACACAGCTGCTATTCGATTTTCTTTTTTCTCTACGCTTCTCATCTATCAACTCCTCTCACATTTTTCTCCTGATGCTGCCATACACCTGCACTCCCCATTCAAACGTTGCCTTGCCACCACACAGTCACCTTTTCTCTACGTCCAACCAGCGTTTTCCTTTCTTCACTTATCCGCAGCAAGCACTCGCACCCACATTCATTTCCTTACATCTGTCCTTGCTATCTACACACACCCTATGCAGCCCCCATCACTGCCCTTGTCCCTTCCACAGTCGAGCTTTCTCCTTCCATTGTCACCAAGCCTCCCTTTAAATCTACCAGGTGTGCACTCATAAAAATCCCAATTTCTTTCTTAGTTTTTTTTGTTCATAGGGTTAACATAGATAATTTTCGATATTTCTTCTAGATAGATTTAAGTTTAGGTTTACTTAGCTTTTCATTTATTTTTATTTTTATTTTTTATGTATTAAGGCTAGGTTTCTCTCATGCGATTGATTTCATTTTTTTCATATGTTAGGTTTGCTAGTTTCATTTCTTTTTTATTTGAAATCTAAGGAAAAATAAAAATAAAAATAAAATTCATTTTTCATTTGATTTAGGTTTATGTTTAGTTTTGAGTTTTATTTAGTAATAAAGATTTAGACTTTATAAATTTTCATTTAGATTTAAATTTCTAAAAAAATAATAAGAAACAAAAAAATTTCATTTAAAAAAAAAATTAAATTAAAAAATCATAAAAAGTTTTTTTTTCTTTAGGTTTTGGTTTAGATTGATTTTTATTTAGTTTTGTTTTAGAATTTTGTTTTCCTTTAAGAGCTAATCCTTAGGTTTTGTTTTCTATTTACTTCTACATTGATAAAAATAAAGAATTAAATGAATTTTGGGTTTAGATTTTCATTTAATCTACAAAAATCTCATAAAAAAATAATAAAAAATCATTAGAGGTTTAAAAAAAAGGTTCCTTTTTATTTTTTATTTTTGGGTCTAGTTTTAGATAGATTTTAATTTTTATTAGGATTTTAGTTTTGTTTATTTTGATTTTAACTTAGAATCTTATAAAAATATATAATTTTTTTTTTAAAAGATTAACTAAAAATTGAAAATTCATTTTGGTGTCCTTTGTGGTATCTATGTTCCACTTCTCTATAGTTAAATGTGCTTAAATGTTTATTTAAATATTAGCTACTGAAAAGTGGTGAATCATTTTGTGAGTTGGTTAGTATTTAAAATTTCGTGGTTTCTTGAAGTATTTGATCTTTTGAAATCTATTTGCTAGAACATTATGCATCTATTGAATATTTTGCATCTCGTGAAATTAATCATTGCTTGGATTCTATAATGCTCATTACATGCTTGATAAATATTTTTAAGCAGTCATTAAATTACTTCATAAGCAACAACAGCTAATTAATTACTTAGTTTTCATTAACTCCATGAGGCATTCGTCTTAAGCATTTAATGATCTAATCAAATTCTAAAATTGATCAAGTGCTTGTTTCCCACTGTTGTGTCTCCCAACCCAACTGGTTCCCAGTAGGTCTTCCTTTGTTCGATAGGGTCTACCCCCCTTAAACTGCTTCAAGGAGACGGCTTGAACGAAGAGATCGAAGATTAGGGTGACAGCCCTCGGTCTGAGCATTGTCGCGCTACCTAGACAATTTGTGCGACAACATTTTTTAGTGCCACTGCGAGGGATAGAGTTTTTCTATCCTTGGTTTATTCGACATTCTCTCATTTGAGCCGGCAAGGTCAGCATTTTTTGGCATCATCTCATCTTTTCTACCATTCATTACCCTGTCAAATGGCTAACATTCTTTGGCGTCATTTGATCTTTTCATCGCCTTATCTTTCGTCATATCATTTAATCATACCTTCAGCACATACTCTTCAGTTCATTTCTTGTTTGGGTGGCGACTCCATTTCTTTTCATTTATTTTTCCCACACAAGAAGCTTCCCTCATATCTGCTTATTTGTTGCTTTTTGGATCATAGAGTTAGATTCATGTTCAAGTGGCAACTCCACTTCTTTCATCTCTTGATTTTCTTGAACTAGGATCCCTCTCTATCATCCATTTGGTCCCTCATTATTCATCATGGATTATTCATTTACCCCATGTCATTTTACTGATTTTCTCCATGATATTCCGGAAATGACCATTTCTAAATTATATTTGTTCTTGGGTGGTGATTGAGTCGCTGTTAGAAAGCATTTGTGGAGTTTTTATCATATTAAATTCACCTATTGTAGATCTCCTCAGTATGATCATGAAGATGTCAAAATGCGTCTATTTGTCCTTTATTTAGAGGGTGATGCTTTGAATTGGTTTAGTGATTGTCCTGAAGACTCTTTCACTTCTTTACAAGACATTATTAATGCTTTTAAAGATAGATATGGTTATCAAGATAGCTCACCTTGTGCCCTTAAAAATGTGTAACAAAATGAAAGTAATCTTATGAAGGGTCCAACTGTCAAGGAAAGATTTCAAGACAATTATTCATATTAGAATGTGCCATCCACCTGTATCATTGCAAATCAAATCCATGATACTGGAAAAGTATGGACAAATTGTAAAATGAGTATCGACAATGAAAGGGAAAATCAGAAGCAAATTATAGAAGAACTAATGCAGATGGTAAAAAATATGGAGATCAATTAAGAAAATTTTGTGACTAATTACACCAATGATATGAGAACTTTATGCACCCACCTAGGAAAATGTGATAAGGAGATGGAAATCATGAAAATTAAACATTGTGATCATGTAATTGACATGCAAAGTGAGCATGCTAAGGAAATTGATACCATGAAAGCTAATCATGACAGGGAAATTAATTTTATGCAAAGCAAGTTATGAGGCTTAGAGGAAAATATGACGATCATGGAACTCGATCATTCAAATCAAGTGACTATTGTGGAAGCAAGTTTTCACGAAGAAATAAGTGCTATTTAGAAGAAGTTGTCAACTATGAATGATGAAATGACCATCATGAGATTTGATTATAATAATCAGTTGGCTACCCTGCAAGAAAATCATAAGAAACAGATAAACTGTATACAACATTTCTTGATGACCATGAAGGCAAAGAACGACAAAGTAATAAAAGATATGGAAGCTAATCAGATATGTCTTCAGAATAAGTTATTAACCATGTAAGAACACCATGCGAGGGAAATAAGTGTTATGAAGGTTTAACGCTCTAGTCAGATGTATGCCATTACAATACAGGTCCAAAAATTTCAACAATGGTCAGAGGATGAAAGAAACTAGGGGATGTCAATAGATCAAAAGCCTCCTTATCTGTTGCAGCAAGCTCCATCTTGTTGTGAGGTCCCTTGTTCCATTGAAAAGTGGCTAATTGAAGGTGACCTAGATAAAAGGGAAATTAATAATCAGATGCAGAATGAAGAAAGACATGTCATGCATATCTTACATACTTCATATGAGAGTTTTCAAGAAGAATGTTCCACATCATCACTGATACAACCTACCACGAAGAAAAGGCATAAGAGAAAGAGAATGAGAAGGTTATTTGATGCCTGAGATGGTCGCGAGAAACTTGATTTTCAGATAGGAAAAAGTCCTACCATATGCAAAATTTGACATGGCACATTTGAGAAGAAGCCAATAGATTTTCCTAAAAGTAGGCAAATGCTCAGTATTCACTATATTGAACACATATGATGCCATGGGGCATCCTCTATATTTCTAACCCTACTCCTTGTTTTTTTAGCATTTTCATTTCTATTTTAGGATTAGATTTACTTTTCATGTTACTAGATAGTTAATAAATGAAGAGCTTATATCTTTGGTGTGATTAATGTTATTGATCATTTTTGGATGGACTCTACTTATGTTTTGTTGTGTGTTGCATGGATAAAGATTCTGGATTCTCACATTCCTATAGGGCAGCAACACATCCCCAAGTAGAGCGAGATGTTGACCACTACATGTCAACTACTCATGGCAGTACACCAACTTTTTTCGCAAAAGGGATAGTGCTTGATCAATATGTCTGTGCCATTCTACTGTCATCATCAGTCCAATCATGTTATGTTGTAAACCCAATCTGCATGTGTAAATTGTAAATAATCTTAGCAGATCTGTGTCATGTAGTATTTGGCTAGGTAAACCTAATCTTCTAGTGATAATTTACATTCCAGAAGTTTTTTGTCACACCAACCCATGGTCGGCATAGTTTTCCTTCAGCCTAACCCGAAAGCCAGAATGGATTTTATCATTAGAATATTAGGGGAATCCTAGTGTTCCAGGTCAACCCTATATAAAAGTAATTTGGAAATAATCCTAACTATTTGGTCAGGTTATTACAAATTGCTTGATCTGTTAGATTATGTTTGTGTCGCAGAACTTGGTGGTCTATGAGGGTCTATGTCAAATGGGTTTTTCCCCTTGAGATGTAAAATTGTAAAAGTCATGATGTAAAATGTCTTGAGGGTTAGAAAATAATTAATCCCCTCATGGGTCCTAAGTCCTAGGTAAAATTCCCAAAGGCTAGGTTCGAGAATCCAAAAATAATAAAAAAATATAAATAATAGAAAATTAAAAAAATTAAAAAATAAATTTAAAAAATTAAAAAAAAATAAAAAAAAATAATTTAGAAATAAATAAAATAATAAAATAATAATAAGTCAAAGTCTTGAGGAAATAAATGCAAAATTTTAATTTTTAATATATTAAAATAGATTTAAAATTTCGACGGATGAGATTAAAAGAGATTTTGATCGTCATCGACTGTCGAGGTCACTTTGACATGGATCACTTGAACTAGCCATTGGAAATTTTCCTTTAAATAGGATGGTAGGGGTCATTTGAGATCATTTGATCTTAGAGTCGTGTGCTAAATAAAGCTCTCTTGTAGTCATTTTTCATGTGCAATAAAGAGACACTTTAGGGTTGAAATATTGCTAGTGTTACTCTTCTAGAAGTGTTGTAAGATGTTTTATTTTTCTACGTAAATTTATTTTCAGCCATTGATGATAGATTGATGAAGAGTGATTTTAAACACATGTATCTTGTTTAGTCGCTAGGGTTTGAATGGTAGTTAAATTTCTGAATATGATGGCAGGTATCTCCATTAGATCTGGATTTTAGTATCGTTTTCTACCTCTTTGTTAATGGTTGAATTAAGCTATGCAAGAAATCCTTTTTTTGAGATTACCGGGCATTCGGGGAAGTTCTCGACTAAACCAGCCAACTCTCAGATTGCATTTTCTGAAGAGCCCAGCTCGTTTTTATCCCGGGCTTATTATTAGAATTTTTGTTGTGGATGAATGAAGGGTTTTCTAAAGCACCTCATCTTAAACTCAAAACCTTAAAAAAATATATGTGTGGCATAATCACAGATGTGGCTGCTTAGAGCCTTTAACCTATGAATATTGTAATTATTTAGCTAGTTTTAGGGGTTTTAGTTTCGTTTTGCATATATTGTTCCTCGCTGTTTTTTGCAAATTGCAGGCCTAAGGAAAAAATTTTGATTGAAGCCCGATTTAGGCCCTGGAGGGTAAGGTTTGCCCTCAGAACCAGTTTTTTTCAAGGGTACAGTTCTGCTATTTGGGGTTTCATTTGTGTTGCAGGAAAAAATTTCGAAAATTTATATTGTTGTGAACTTGGTAAAACTCTTGTTGCTTCGCCATCTCTAGTTCCATTACAATCTGTATGGATCCATTTGCTGCCTTGTTCCAAAGCCTTATACATTGTCCAACTGCTCCAGACTTCACACTATCAAACGTAGCTCTTACCTGCAAACAAAATTAGAAACCACACTACCCACACCTCTCCCTTCAGCCATGACTCATAGGGCTATGATAGGAAGCAATGTCAAGCCCTAGAGATGCAAAATTACATATATACAATATATTCAATATCGAGCTCCTAGAAGGCAAGAAATGACACGCATTGAAGGATCCCTGTAGTAAGGACCACACATCAACGTCCAAGGGTAAGTCTACTACAGAAAGGTATGTATGATTAGCGTTTATGTTTGAAATATAAGTATAATCTCTAACATATTTTTTTCAAGACAATGTAAGTATATACAGGGTCTCGATTATATTTCTATGTCTTTATATGTCACAGCTAGTTTTGATACCACGTTTCAAATGTCCTATTCTTGATACTACACATTTGATGCTACACCAATTCTGCTAAATATATATGATGTTGTAATTTCACATTACTTCTCTTTTCGTAGTTGATAGAATGGTCTCTGTTGTGCTACTTAGAACTTGGTCCATCACAAGTCTAGGTTCTGTCATAAGTTTTTATTTTATATATCTTTAGGTCAGTTTTGGATATAGTCTTGCATAGAGTTGAGGCCTATGTCAAGATTGGGAGTATTTTCCTACTACTGCAACAAGTCAACAACAAAAGTGACAAGCACACTTCTGGTATACACTGTAATTTTAATTTGTATTTATTCATTATTATGCGCTTATATGTGTTTTGCAGGCAAAGGTAAGTTGAAGGTTGTTTTGTTTTGTTTTGGAATTGGTTTCATCGGGAAAATTTTGCATGTGGGTAGAAGATGATTCAAGTACGAATTCAAGCAATAATTCAAGAGCAGAAGTATCAAATCAAAGGAAGAATTGTAGTGATACATCCTTTGAAGACATGACATGCATTCGTATATTGGGAAGAAGTGTCAAGGCCAAGAGTCATCATTATAAAGTTGTGAAAGAGTCATTTGTAAAAGTGTCATCATTGGGAGAATCATTATTGTAAAAGAGTCAAACTACCGAGAGTTGAAAAGGAATTATTGAGAGGTATATGAGTCTCTGTTGGGATGATGTCATGGTTGGGTTGCAGGTCATAGTGTGATTGGGTGTTCGGTCAAAATCATTGTAAATCATATTGTATCATGGATCATTGACCATGGTAAGGCAATCCACATTCGTCTCATTTCAATCATTATAGGGTGGTAGGGAGGTGATAGGATAGTGCATAAAGTCACCTACAGGTTGGAGTGTGCCAACACTTTAGGATAGTAGGTTAGCGTAGGATGCTAGGGCATCGATTCAGTTGACTACTGAAGAAACTAAGTTGTTGTGATGTCCTTCCAATGGGAACTGGAGAATAATGCTTTTCTAGAATTTTAGGAAGTTTTTGCGTTGATTTTGAGTTGGGGCTGAATATTAAAGAATTTATTAGAAAGGCATTCAGTGGTTTTTGACCTCGAAGGGGTTTTCCACCAAAACGTCTTTTGTCTATTCTGTTATTTTATTTATTGTTATTACTACATAAACATTAATAATAATTGAATATTAACTAATGCTCAAAAAATATTTAAAAGTGATAATTTCTAAGGAATACTGATTCACCCCCCGTCCAAGTATTTCCAGCAAACTGAGTCCTGAATCATCTTTTGGGAATATCCTTTCAATGATTTCACTAAACAACAACATTAACATCAATTTCTATCTGTAGAGTTTTTTGGACATGTGATGGTAGTTTGTTCTTAAATTGTTTGCAACTTTATTGAGATATGTGCTTATGGTAGATTGGAAGGGTGATGGCATTTTTCTTTCTTATTTTTTCATACATTGATATATATGTGTTTGATATGCCTTGCAACGTGTGCGTCTAATCCAAGGGGTCTTTTGAGGTGAATGGTATATGACATTTTTCAACGTTTGGATTGACAAGAATTTGATAGGGTAAATGGTATGCAAATTTTAATTGATTTTATTTTTCCAAAGAAAGAATGCATAAGTTTCTATTTCATGGTTTGGAAAAGGAAAATACATAGAAGCATTCTTATAGCATGCCATATTGCCTCCAAAAAATAAAAGCAGACCACCTAGTGGCCACTTTTCACAGAGATCGAATATTACATTAAATAGAAGATAAGGCACTCATATATATGAGCAATGGGAACTACTTGTCATTTTTCTATGTATTACTGTAAAATTGGCCACACACTTTCTTTGATCTCTCTCTAGCTTTCCCCTTGAGAAATTTATACTTGTAATGAAATGAAAAATCTAGACATGACACCGAGAATCAGATATAAATACAAAAAGTTTGAAAAGAACTTCAATGAAGTGGTAGTCTAAACATTGGGAAGGTTACCATAAAGAATTACCAGGAAACCTGTTAAAATTGGCAACTAGAGCCAAACTCCATGTGGGTCATCTTATTAACAGAAGCTGATATTTTTCTTGGATCCCTCTCATCGAGAGGTGTAGGATTGATCTAAAGATAATTTGATTCCGATAAGTATTCATGGAGATATGAATTTATTTGTGTTATGGGACAATTCATCAAGGTCAACCAACAACCACATAAACCCCACTTGTGCTCAAGCTTTTAGTATAAATAGAGGTGGCCTTCAAGTCATTTTCAACATGCTTGAGATATCTTCCTCTCTACTTGTCTTTGGGTTTTAGTAGCAGGAGAGATCCTAAGGGATAATGCTATCCTAATCTAGAGGGAAGAAGTTGGAACTATCAGGAATTGTCAGAACTATCGGAACTACTAGGAACTTCTTGAACTACCAAGACTTCCGGGAACTATCAGGAACTCCCAGAAATAGCTAGAACTACCAAAAATATCTAGAATGGGTAAAAGTATCGAGTCTACCAGGAACTGCCGAAACTTCCAGGAACAACGAGAAAAGTTGGAACTATTGGAAATGTCAAGAATTGTCGAGAACAACCGGAACTACCAGAACTGCCGGGAACTGTCATAGAATCTATCTTTGAAGGAGAGCAACATGCAAGTGACAACTAACTAACATTGGGATAGTTGTATGGTACATAGTAGCAAATACACCAAGCATGCAATGTTACAGCTAGCATGCAAGGGATAGCTAGCATGCAACAACAAGCATGCTAAGGACAACAAACATGTTAAGGACAATAAGCATGCTAGGGACAACAAGCAAGCAACGTGCAGCGAGAGCATACGTTAGTATGGCAACATGGTGTAGCAATGGCACATAATGCAGTACAGTGATGGGTACAGTCATGATTAATGAAGCGTGATGAGATGCAACATAGTGATGATGGGTACAGCATGGTGCAACACAGTGAGGTGCAACATGATAATGAAATGCAACACAATGATAGGTGAAGGAATCACCTTGGAGAATCAGTTGAAGCAACATGTCTTCAATTGATCTCATGTATCATCTTCTTCGAGATGATCTATGCTATTATTTAGATAATTCAAAGTGTTGACTTCTGTTGTAAATGTACTATCTCTCTCTCTGCTGAACTATTGAAGAACATATAAGAAGAATTGATCAAGGGTTTCCCCACATTGGGGTTCATCCCTAGCTAGCGCCACATCTTGTGTCCTCTTATCTTGGATTGTCTTCTGCGATTTATGTTTATGTTATATCTGTAGCTTACTTTAATGCTTATGTGATTGCTAATTTGGAAAATATATTGAGCTAACTATGACAATTGAAATTAATTTCTCTAAGCATATAACATACCTAAAATTAACATGGTATCAAAGCTAAGGTGACGAAAAAACCCAATCAAGAGTGAAAGAGCAATGATAGAAGATAGTTGGGAAAGGACAAAAGGATCAATGGGTTCCTCATCCCTCTTCAAATTCACTGAGGGTGAAGTTAGAGCAAAGAATATTATCAGAGTGGTGCAATGGAAGCTTCTGATGACCTACCTAAAGATCAATTCTATGGGAAGTTTGTACCTAAGGATGGAAGGGAAGGCAGTTTGGCCATTATACGAAGGAGTGTCACATGGGCAGGGACATATCACTTGGTGATGATAACAACCATTCCAAGGACATCTTCAATGATCAGAGGAATGAGAGGTAATGCAAGTAATCAAGGATATGGCTGACTCCTCAATGAAGGTAAGGAACCCCAGGTATGAAGAATCAGATGTTGTTTATGATAAGATAAAGAAGCATTATCTTGTGTTGGCCCTTTCCTTCAGTTTCTTTAGGAATCTAGCTTATTGATTGTAGTGCTTCAAGGAACTTCATCGGATAGTAGGGTGCACTCTATAATTTGGTAGAGATGGAAAAAATTGCGGGATTATACTTGGAGCCAATGCCGCCTACCTCAAAAAGAATGTAGGGAATGTTACCTCTCAATTTAACGAGGGTAAATTGATTCATTTATAGATTCTCTTTTATCTACCCGATCGCAAGAAGAACCTAGTGTCTATTTCGACAATGGAAGTCAAAGGTTACAGGATAGAAGCCATTGATGGAAAGGTATGTGTTTGAAAATAGAATTTTCAAAGATGTTTTTGAGTTCATGGTTGTATCCAATTACAAGAAGTTCATCAGGGACCATGTCCATTGACACATAGCACCGGAGGTCCATGAGTCAGATGGTGACAGGGATGCCTAAATTCAAAAACAGCATGAAAGTACATGTCTGAGATGTGTCGAAGGAAAATCTTACAAGGGGACCATTCCCCTCATGTAGCAAGTCCATAGGTGTGGAACAACCCGATGGGTTTGAGATTCATGATCAGGAATCTCACATATGCAGGTGGAAGAAAGCCCTCTATGGCTGGAAGCAAAATTCCCCGGGTGTAGTATGAGAGTATTGATAGTTGTCAGATGAAGTTGAGATTCACTAAGAGTGTAGCCGATCCAAACAATTATTTGAATGTTGTAGACGATAGAACTCTCATACCAACACCTTTTGAGGATGACCTATTTCAAATAGGTGCAGAACCTCTCACTTGCAGAAGTAAGAGGGAGTTGGATTCTGGATGTGGAATCGTAAACTGCAAGCCCGTGACTACCTTGAGAATCTTAACTTTTAGAAGTTATATGTTGATGATGCCAGAGCAGATTTTGGAAATGCCTTTGAGTTCCATAAACTCATTTTCATTGATGTTATTGGTGAGATCTCATTCAGACATATGTTTTACAGTTAGCATGGTGAGCTCATATTTGGTTGAGCCTCACTGGATTTTTGCCAAGAATCTTCTGAGATATCTTTATGGAACAATCTCTCATGGATTGAGATAAACTGCCGAAAATATGAAACTGCATGATTATTCGAATGCTGACTTAGCAAACAATGTGGAGGATCACTAGAGCACTTCTCAGTACTGGTTCTCTTTGGATTATGTTTGGATATTATGGATGAACAAGAAGCAGAAGTTGGTTGCTATAAGCACCACCGAGAGCAAATAAATAGCTACGAGTATGATCTCATGTGAAGCTACATGGTTACAAAAGCTCTTAAGTGAGTTGTTTGTACACATCATGAATACCACTGTGATTCTCTGTGATAACCAGAGGGGCGATTCGATTATTGAGGAATCCCGTATTCAAATATTTCTCTAGTAGATAGACATCAGATACTGCCTTATTTGGGATATGGTAAGTCGATGAGCGAAGAGGCTCCATTGCATTGAGACTGATGTACAGGTCATAGAAATTTTGTCAAAACCTCATGAAAGGTCAAATATGCGACTTTGTCAAACAAAATAGAGTCGTTGAGAGACCTTCTTAAAAGGGTCCTGCACCTTGCATTCATTGAGCTCTGGGAGCTATTGGGGCTTGGGGTACTTACTAGAGAAACATACGACCATAGGGCGACTCACCCTCCCCTGGTGGTGCGCTATGTACAGGATGATAAGTTCAACCTTCCCCTGTGATACCCCGTGGCGACTCTAGAACATGATGATTACTTCTCCTGTGGGCCAGGATGATTAGTTCTCCTATGGGCTGGGATGATTAGTTCTC
Organism: Pinus taeda; assembly: GCA_000404065.3. Classification (NCBI taxonomy): domain Eukaryota; kingdom Viridiplantae; phylum Streptophyta; class Pinopsida; order Pinales; family Pinaceae; genus Pinus; species Pinus taeda. The sequence goes on along the minus strand of APFE031481836.1, from coordinate 31,867 downwards.
CTATGGGCTGGGATGATTAACTCTCCCATCGCAACTCTAGAACAGGATGATTAGTTCTCTTGTGGGCTGGGATGATTAGTTCTCTCATGGAAATTTTGAAACGGGATGATTAGTTCTCTTGTGGGCCGGGATGATTAGTTCTCCTGTGGCGACTGTGGAATAGGATTATTAGTTCACCTATGGGCCGAGATGATTTGTTCTCTCATGGAAACTATGTAACATGATGATTAGTTCTCTTGTGGGTCGAGATGATTAGTTCTCCCATGGAAACTATTAAATAGGATGATTAGTTTTCTTGTGGGCTGGGATGATTAGTTCTCCCGTGGCATTCATGGAACATGATGATTAGTTCTCCCCTGGAAATTGTGAAACAGGATGATTAGTTCTCCTGTCGAGGCATCTTACCTATGCAGTTTGGGACTCATGGGAAGCACATCTCATATGATCAAGGAGTACGGAAAAGGGGTTAGGGACCATAGTAGTACTATCGATGGACGCATCATTGTATATATAGTACTCCCTATGCTAGGATGACCTCTATTGGTGTGGGATCAATGAAACCAATCCAGGATCAGTATGAGTGGTTTCAGACACTCTCTTGTGATATTGGTCTGGGATCAATAAAACTGACTTCAGGTCACCAAGAGTGATGTGACACACTCTCTTCAGATGAAACTGACTTTGGGTCAGTAGAGAATGGTATGAGACATTCTCAATCAATTCTTCTTCTTCATGGTTTAGTAGAGCAGAGAAAAGTAGAGTAGAGCAGAGAATAGAAAAGAAAATCTTAGCAGAGTGGGTGACTGATGGCGGAGATAGTACAGTCAGACATATGGATCAGCAAATGGAGTTCTCTCTAGTGTAGAGGGAGTGTTAAAATTGGCAACTAGGGAAAAACTCCATGTGGGTCATCATACTAATGGAAGTTGATATTTTTCTTGGATCCCTCTAATCGAGAGGTGTAGGATTGATCTAAAGATCATCTGATTCCGATAAGTATTCATCGAGATATGAATTTATTTTTGTTTTGGGACAATTCATCAAGGTTGGCCAACAACCAAATAAACCCTACTTGTGCTCAACGTTTTAGTATAAATAGAGGTGCCCTTCAAGTCATTTTCAACACACTTGGGATCTCTTCCTCTCTACTTGTCTTTGGGTTTTAGTATATGAGAGATCCTAAGGGATAATGCTGCCCTAATCTAAAGGGCAGAAGTCGGCACTAATGGGAACTGTCGGAACTAACGAGAACTACCAAAACTGTCAGGAACTGCTGCTAAAAGTCGGAACTGTCAAAACTGTTAGGAACTGCTGGAACTGCCAGGTATACTGAGAACTGTCGGAACTGCCAGGAACTTCCAAAACTGTCAAAACTATGAGGAACCGCCAGAACTGTTGGAACTGTTGGGAACATCCGAAACTGCCGAGAACAACCGGAAAAGCCAGAACTATCAGAACTATTGAGAACTATCGGGAACACCCAAAACTACCAGAACTGTGAGGAACTGTCAAAGCATCTATCTCTCAAGGAGAGTAGCATGCAAGGGACAACTAACTAACATTGGGACAGTTGTATGGTACTTAGAAACAAATACACCAAGCATGCAATGTTACAGCGAGCATGCAATGGATAGCTAGCATGCATCAACAAGCATGCTAAGGAAAACAAGCATGCTAGGGACAACAAAAAATCAAGGGACAACAAGCAAGAAAGGTGCAGATAGAGCATAGGTGAGTGCGGCAGTGTACCAATGGCACATAATGCAGTACAGTGATGGGTACAGTCATGATTAATGAAGCGTGATGAGATGCAGCATAGTGATGATGGGTGCAACATGGTGTAGTATAGTGAGGTGCAACATGATAATGAAATGCAACACAACGATAGGTGAAGGAGTCACCTTGGAGAATCGGTTGAAGGAGAATGTCTTCAACTAATCTCATGTATCATCTTCTTAGAGATGTTCTATGCTCTTATGTAAATAATTCAAAGTGTTGACTTCTTTTGTAAATGTACTATCTATCTCTCTCTCTCTCTGTTGAACTATTGAAGAACATATAAGAATAATTGATCAAGGGTTTCCCCACATTGGGGTTTGTCCCTAGCTAGTGCCACATCTTGTGTGTTATTGTCTTGGCTTGTCTTCTGCGATTTATGTTTATGTTCTATCTACAGTTTACTTTAATGCTGATGTGATTGCTAGTTTGGAAAAGATATTGATCTAACTGTGAAAATTGAAATAAATTTCTCTAAGCATAGAACATACCTAAAATTAACAAAGCCACTAAGTAACAAACATAATGGAGCATAGGCCATTAAGTAGAATTTCCTTTAAACAACTAAATAGAGATATACTCCAATTTTTCCAACCATGTAAGTTATACTTTGAAGTGCTTTTGTAAGGATTTCACCCACATCAGGATTATTCTCTCTCTTTTTGTTGTGCTTCTTCGTCTTCACTATTTGGTTTGGAGAATTGAACCATAGAAACATTGTCATTATGTCAACAACATCCTTTTCATATAAGAGATGACCCAAGTATGTATTGGTGCATACATAAATTTATATTTTCATGCAATCCCTTCCAGAGGACCCTCCACCACAATTAGATAGGGAGATGATTCTCTAGTAGAATGGTCAAATACATGTGTATGAGGTCGATGTTGATTTTTCTCTACTTCAATTGACTGTATATGCTTTTCCTTCAATGAAGACTTAAAAAACAAATTGCTTGAGCACCTAATAATCTATGCTTCTTTTTGTTTGTTTTCTTTTTTCCTTTGAAGATAGACCAGATTGATGAGTTCTATGGTCCTTTTGAGATTGCTATTTCTTTTATATAATCTTTGAATTTTTCTACAAAAGGAATTCTAATTCTTTGTTAAGTTCAAGATTCTTACAATATTGTGAGGGCTTTCTATGAAACTTCTATGGTAATTATGATGTCTAAAGTTGCAAAAAATGTGTCTAGGCTCTTTGACCATCTAGATTTTAGAAAATTGGATTTCAATAGAAATGGAATCACTGCAAATGCCAAGTGTAGAAATCTTAATGAAAGAATAGAAAATAAATCCAAGCTAATTATTTCAAGGTAAAATATTTCATTTCACAGTTTAGCCATGTTTCCTTTAGAACATTGCATGAGCAAGTCTTAAAAATCATGACCCATCCATTGTCTTGGCTAAAGTTGATGCTAATGAAGAAACAAATAAAGATTTGGCTAGTGAATATGATGTTGTCAATGGATTTCTGACTCTAAAGATCATTCAGAAGGGAGGGTCAAGTGTTCAAGACTATAGAGGTCGTCGTGAAGAAGAAGGTATTGTGAAGTACTTGAAAAAGTAGGTTAGTCCTATATCTGTGGAAATTAGATCTTCAAAGGCAGCCACTAGCCTTATTGGTGAAAAGAAAGTATTTATAGTTTGATTGTTCTAAAAATTTTAGGGCAAGGAATATACGAATTTCAATACTGTTACAGAGATGTTACGTTCAGATTATGATTTTGGTCAGAAATCCGATGTTAAAATCCTTCCTTCCAAGGATTCTACAGTAAACCTACCATTTCTCGGTTGTTTAAGCCTTTTGATGAGTGATATTCTGAATCTTATTATTTCAATGTTGATTCATTAGAGACATTTTCCAAAGAAGCTAGTATGCCCCTTATAGTCGTTTTGACTAAGGACCCTGATAGTCATCCTCACGTAATCAAATTCTTCCACATCCCAGATTTCAAAGCCTTGTTTTTTTCCATTTAATTTTATTGTAGATAGTGCAAAGGAATTCAGGGCTACATATCAAGAGTTAGAAAAATCTCATAGAGGAAAAGGGTTGAAATTTCTCCTTGTTGGTCTTGAGGCTAGTCAAGGTGCTCTATAGGTGTCAAAATGCACATTGTCAATATTACTTGTTTGTTTCCTTTACAAGTTTGTCTTGAATCTCACTGGAACTAAAAGAATGCTTAGTTTACAATAAGAATGACACATTCACTATTTCACTTATTCCAATTACATAAGTTTAATTAGTAAGAATTTGCTTGAACTTTGTAGACTTGTGGGAACTTTTGCATTTTCTGTTGCAAGATATTTTTATTTTGTTAATATGAGTCTATATTTCTTTTTTTGTATTCTCACGTAGGATCATATTCGGAACTAAGTTTATGCATATCTCAACATGTTGGATGTCCTTGGTCTTGTTATATTTATTTTCAAACAATCCTCTAATGCACTTCGTGTGTTAGAGCTTCTTTTCATAATGTGAGAACATTCGTATTTGTTGCAAGTTTGTAAAATTATGGTTCATGTTGTTCACTCTATTTTCATAATGTAAATTGAGGTGCTCTTACAAGCTAGGGTAGAATTGTGACCTATGCATGTATCATGCTAATAAACCAAAATGAAAAAAAGATTGACATCTGGTATCTAGTTCTGGAAAATTTTAGCCTGGTGGGTTAGCTTGTGTTTAAGTGTTGTGGCATGCAGGAGGTCTTGGGGTCAAGTCAGCCATCACCATATAAACCAGGTGTCACTACACTATCATGACCATTAACTATATCTTATGCCACCCAATGTTACTCACAAAATTGACAAATTACCTAGCCATGGCCTTGTTGGTGGTTTTGAAAGGTCCTACACCAGGGTCAACTAGGGATTGTGAAACTCAATGAAATGATCCTTCACATGTTAGTTCACCATTGTGATTTTTTTTCCCAAGCGATATTTCAAATGTGAAGATCTTCAGGGTATTAATAATCACATTACAAAGGATTTTTTATTTTTATTTTAAAGTTCTTAGAAGGTGATTGTTTTGTAGAAATTAATATGAATTTCCATTCGTTTAAGTCAATCATTTTCTAATAAACACTTTGATTATTGTTCTCTTCCAATTCATCTTTTGCGTAGTGTTAAGCCAAATCCAAATAGTGAGATTAGGCATCTTGTCTCTTTCCTAATTAACATAGTAAATTACATTGGCCACCTTGTACTTACTGTGAATATTTTTGTAAGCCATAGTTGTGTTTGCATCGTCTAACACATGAAGTGTATTTTATTTTGAATTTTTATGTGGTAGTTGGCTTTCCTATTTTTTAAATTGGACATATATATGAGTTTGTTGTTCAAATGTGCCATCAGACTCCTTTTGGAAGTATTTATATTTTTTCCATACGCATGGGGTCTACAATAGTTAAATTGCACTTGGTTATTATTGAACATTGAGTGCTCAAGAATATTTGGGGCATTTTCTTTCCGTGCTTTCGCTAAATGACATTATGTTAATTTTGAAAACTAGGGTCAAACTTTACCTTAGATAGCTCATATGAGGCGGCTCATACTTTTATTCGATTACTCTCTCCTAGAGGTGTAGGATTGATCTAAATATCATCCCATTTTGACATGTACAAATGAAATTATGAATTTATTCTGATTATGGACAATTTGTCAAGGTTAACCAACAAACTCATCTAGGCTTAGAAGCCCAAGAACCAGATCTTGTCATCCTCAAAGTTTTCATATAGATACAAGGTGCCTCCTCCTCAATCGGACACTTCACTCACTTCACACATCTCTCTCTTCTTGATTGGGTATGGATTTCTGGGGCTCCTGTCTCTCCACACATGTGAAGAAGGGATTGTTCTTTTGTTTTCCTTGCATTGACCAGAGTTGACTGAAAATTGTAGAAGGCTATTTTGACTAGTGTTGACCATATTTGACTGCGGTTTTGAGTGGGGAATTTTTGTTTGGGTAGGCCGTAGTTCTGGGCACAAAAACTGAGGTTTTTTGACCTATGTTTGACCAACATTGACAATGCTAGGGTTTGCTGCAACATTCAATTTTGTTGACCATATTTGACTGGACTATTTCAGACTTTTTTGGGCTGATTTAACTTGTTTTTGGAGGCCGAGTTGAGCAAGTTTGATCGAGATACTTTTGGGGTCAAAATCTTCCCTATTAACCAATGTTGACTTTTTGGTTAAGGCTTTTTGTTTCTGCTATTTCACTAATCAGATTTCATTAGGATTGGGCAAGTGAATATTGTATACTGTAATCTCTCTCTTTGCTGAACTTTTGAAGAACTATAAAAAGAATTAATCAAGGGTTCCCCACATTGGGGTTTGTCTCTTGCTAGTGTTATATCTTGTGTCCCCTTGTCTTGGATTTATTCTACTGTTATTGTTTTTGTTCCATCTGCATTTTACTATCATGACTATGTGATTGCTAAACTGGATATTGATATTGGGCTAGTAAAGAAATTGTATTAAAATTGTTCTAAGCATAGAACATACCATTCTTATCTAAAATTAACATGGTATCAAAGATGATGTGAAGACAAATCCCAATCAAGAATGAGAAGAGAAATTATCTTCTTTCAATTGGAGAAGTTATTGTTGATAGGTAGCCTACTCTCATTTCCCTTGGAGGACTCCCTTGTGAATGGAACATGTTCAAAACTACTATTCTTAACAATGGAAAGATTGAAAGTTTTAAAAATTGTTGACTAGATGTTCTCAAGAAGAAACAAGGATGATGGAACTAGATATGCCTTCAAATAGGAATAATCCTCTTTCATTCTCTACTCATGCTAAAAATATCAACAATACAGGTCAGGTTTCAAAAATGGAAGGAAGGGAAGATGCTTCATTTTCAACAAGTTTGGTTACTATGCTAGGAAGTTCCCTAGTAGAAGGGGTACACATCATGATGATGACAACCACAACAACAACAATTTTACAGGAAACAACAATCAAAGGAATGGAAGATTCAACAACCAAGGAAAAAGGAATGCTCCCACTCCTCATCAAGGAAATGGTCACCCTCTTAACAGATCAAGAAACACTAGGTATGATGAATCTAATGTCGTTGATAACAAGTAAAAATAATTTTATCTTATATCTTCGCTTTCTATTGCATCTCCTCCAAAAACTTTGGGAAACTAGTTGATTGATAGTTATGCCTCAAGGCACTTCACTGGCTATAAGGAAGCTCTTTCAAATCTACTTGAAAGGGATAAAAATTTGGAAATTATCCTTGGAGACATTTTCATCTATCCTATAAAGGGAGTTGGAAATGATACTCTTCAATTGAATCAAGGTAACACCATTCATCTACAAGAAGTACTATATGTACCTGGTCTAAAGAAGAACCTGGTATCTATCTGAGTGATGGAGGACAAACGACTCGAGGTGGCATTCATCATTTGAAAGATACATGTGTGGAATAAAAATTTCAAAGATGCATTTATACTTGGCTTCAGGGTTGATAACCTATATCAAGTTGGAGGAAGCCCATTGGCAGCTATGCCTTGCAACACATCACTTCAAGCCAAATTATGGCATTGAGGGGTTTCTCATCTACATTATAAGGCTCTACCCAATGTGAGGAAGATAGTGTTAGGTATGCCTAAATTTAATGTGAAAGATGCAGGTGTTTGTTAGGGGTGTGCTAAAGGAAAGAGTACAAGGGGACCATTCCCCTCAACTAATAGAAAGGCAATTGATGTATTGCAATTGGCTCATTCTGATCTATCTGGTATGATGCCCATGAACTCATTATGAGGTTCTTTATATTATGATATCTTTATGGATGATTTCTCTCACAAGACTTGGCATATTTCTTAAAGAAGAAGGGTGAAGTATTCTCATGGTTCCATTCTTTCAAATTTTTGGTTGAAAATCAAACTTAGAAGAAGATCAAAATATTGAGGATTGATAATGGAACCAAATATGAATAAAATGATTTCAAAATCTATTGTAGAGAAGCTAGCATTAAGAGGGGGACTACTACCACATATACTCCTAAACATAATGGTATTTCTGAAAGGAAGAACCATTCCATTGTAGACGACACTTGCACCATGCTTCATGATGAAAGAATTCGAAGTTCTTATGGGCCAAAGATAAAAGCACCACCATGTATGTTAAAAATAGATGCCCTCATAAAGTATTGGACTCCAAAACTCATAAAGAAGTCTTCACGATAAGAAACCTTATGTTTCTCACATTACAATTTTTTGTAGTCCCATATATTTTCATGTGCTGAAAGAAAAGAGAAGAAAATTGGATGCGTCTGGGAAGAAAGGAGGATTTGTGGGCTACAGTAAAACTTCTAAAGCATATATAATCTATGTTCCTATTCAAAGAGAAGTGGAGATAGGTCATGATTTCACCTTCGATGAGGATGTTTCCCTTGGGAAGATAAGTAACCCTCCTCTTCCAAGGAAGCACAAATAAGTAGATTTAGGAAACCAAGGAGAACTACAGGATGAGATGATCCTCGATGCTAAAGGACCAATGGATCCCATTGGTCCACACCGTCATGAGCCCTCCTCCTCAAAGACGAGACCCTCATAGCTTAGAGAGTCTCTCGAAGATACTGAGAGACATGTTGCACCTAGGGGGACATTCATGAAAGAAACAAGTCGAATAGGTACCAATGGTAGTTAACTAAAATAAGCACCATTGTTCAATCCGAGCCTTGCATGTTCGAAGACATTGCAAACCACCAAGTTTGGAAGTTTGCAAGCAACAGTAGTTTCCATGAACCATAACTTCAGATCTACCATGGGAGGTCAAAGTCACTACAACAGGAGGTCGAGTTGATCTTGATATTGGAGGGTATTTTCCTGAGTGAGTACTTCATGGTATTCATAAATTGAAGAATCTATAAGAAGAGAAGAGATTTATGGGATTTCCCCTTGAGAGGAGGGGTTTTTACCCTCTCTTACATCCTATATACTATGTCACTATTTGTATTGTTTTGGTAGTAGTTCTATGTATTGTACATTGTCATAATAAGGAACAAAGCTAATAAGTAAAAATGTGACACAAACAACTATCAAGTTAAGATAATTAACCTACTTGTTGCCCTATTGAATTTTCAACATTATTGCTATTCCAAAAACCCTTTAACTTCCAGTATGATCCTTTTGGATCCTTTCTATATTGTTTCTATATTTTTCCTATTAAGACTTGAGTGACTTGATTCCATGTAGAAGGATTATCACTAGCTTCTCTTATTTTATAAATGTTTTTGAACTTCCCCCTTTTTCTAGGCTAGATAACTACCTACAGTTCCATGAGATGTTTGTCCTATTTTATGGAATTTGTTCCCTATCCTTCCAATCTCATAAGATTTTTTTATTATTTTTTGTTTTCTCACAGCTTCATTTTTGCTGCATGCAACTCCCTTTCACCATTTCCCCCATTTCCATCTTGTTTTTTGTTACCTTCACCTTCATTTTGGTCATAAGGAGACCATTTGCAAACAAATTATACAAGTCTAGATGAAGAAGAACGAGGTACATTCCATCCTCTTGAGGGAGAGTTGGACACGATTGCCTTTTTAGAGCATTGCCCATATGTGGGATGAAGTTCTTCATTCTATGAACGGTGTAAATGATTAGTGGGGATTTCCCTTCTTCATTATCTCGTGCTTCCAATATGATTGGATCAATCTGAGGATTTCCCCACTGTGCCTTAAAAGGGATCACCCTTCTTTTCCTATTCATAATTATTCACAACCTTTTATCTATTTTGATCTTTTATAGGGGTAATATTCTTGTCCTCACAAAACTTTGGAGTACTTATGTATCTATTGAGTTTGACACCATTTTGAAGGCACTTCCTTCTTCAATTTGTGGGTTGGGTTAATTTAGTGTTTTTTCTCCCAACAGTCTTTGGTAAGGTGGCTATCCTCCTGGAAGAAGTTACATATGAATTTGTATTGCAATAAATGCCTACCCAGGTAGAATTCTAGTACCTGAAATGCTCGGAAGTACCAAAATTGTAGGGAACACTCTAGAAACATTATCATCCACACTCTAAAACATTTCTATATTTGGAAGTGTGATATAGAACAACATACTACATTTCCAAGGCATTTTCACAATTTCTAGTGATGTTTAGGGTGCTTTTTGGAACTCTATGAGACCATCCAAGTTCCTATGATGGGTGTGGGATCTAGGGGAAAATATCATCCCGTTGTGCCAAAAATCCTTTAAAAGAAAAACAGAAAAAGAGCATTGAGATCTCACGAGTCACACCAACAATTATTTCTAACAATAAATTCTTTAAGAAAAATGATAAGAAAGATAAGATAAAGGAGAATGTCATCCTAGAAATTCAAAGGAGTGTGTAATATTTTACTTAAATTTTAACCATCATTTTTTCTATAATTTTGAGAGTGTTTCCAACTAAGTTGAATGAAATGTGAAAATGTGTACATGTTTTCAAAACATGAATACCTATAAACATGACACCTTCAAAATGGGTATATGAGGAAAATGCAGTATACAAAAAATACAGATATATAGTTTTCTTTTAAATAACACATTATCTTGCAAGAAATAAGAATGATACACAAATGAAAATTTATAGGGATTCCTTGTAGATTGCACAGTATCTTGCAAGAAAATAAGAATGACACACAAATGACAAATGGGTCCTTATAAATTGCATGAATTTTTTTTTATGCAAATTAGTGGACACTACAACTAATTGTTGTCTATGTTGATTACGTAAGATTAGAGTGAGATTATTCTTCCCTTAATTTTCTTGAGGATAAATGTCAAACAATTCTCTTCTCAAGAGTTAAATTAGTTATTATGTAAAAACTATGTGTTTCCAGATAAACTCTATATGGTTTCTATTGTACACAGTTTCTTGTCTTTCTTGCTTTTAAGCTTAACGTTCAACTATTTATTAAGCCTCAAGAGTTGTAATCTTATTTACATTTCTTGTGATATAAATGAAAAAAATGAATTATTATTTTACAAATAAGAGAATCCAAATTTATGGGCACTATTTTGACTCCTTTTAGAGTAAAATAGCGATGGAAAGATTAACATAATAAATGCAGTAACCTGATGCAAACAAAATTGTCCTCAATTATTGGATTTTTGTTATTGTTATTTTTGTCATGGTACTGTACAATTGGATTTTGTCATGATGCATTTTTCCATTGGATTGGGCCTCTTTCTCAATGTTATTTTTGTCCTCAAACATTGGATTTTTTTTAATATGTTGGAGAACTTTGTGGGAGTGAAATTTCTAGTTTTTCCACATTTGAAGATAGTTATTTTCACCAAAATCTATGTTTTAAGAAAGTACAAAAAGGTAAAGTTGGAAATTTATTATTATGTGCAAAATTACTGGATGACAATATTACTAAAAGGTTTCACTGAATTTTTGAAATGAAAGAAATTAATTGTATGAAAACTTTACAGGTAAAAATTACACAAGGGACAATTGAAGGCTAGAATTCAAGACAAATATTGGAGAAGAAACATGGAGGATAGATATCATCCTTACAGTCATGGATAAAAAGTTAAAGGTTTGAATATCATTTTAGCAAATGAAGAGATAGAATCTAATGAGTACAAATAAATTATTGAATCATTATAATTGGTAGAAATGATGAGGAGCTTGAAGTTGGAGGCCTGAGCTAACATTGATAACAAAATAATGTTAAGGACTCAAGATAAAAAAATTCATTTCAACACATAACTAATATCAAGCCTAAATAAGTTTTAGAGGAAATTGAAGAATGATTCACTGATATAAATTTTAAATCAATAAGGGGAAAATGAACAATGGATCAGGTATGTGGCAAGACGGGGAACATAAAGCATATTCAAATAGGGGGTTTGAAGGAAGCCTCCATGCACTTAAGAAGTATTATTAGAGTTAGAAACATAACCACTCACCATCTTATTCAATGAAAATGTCTCACATTTGAAGAATAAAATAGTAGCCTGAAAGTGCCTTTTTGAGCATTACATAGGTAAAGATACATAAGTTCTTTAGTGGGTCACTTGCATTATATAGAGACAAGATCTGATGTGATGGGCCTAAAACTCTTGATAAGACAATCAAGAAGAAAAAATTATTGGATGATTAAAACTTGGGTGAAGTAGACTTATAAAAGAACCAACAAGATCAAACAAAGAAGGGAATTAAAATTATTTTCATTAAAAATAATCCTAACACATTGTCAAAGTCAATCAATCTACAATGGATTCAAGATGGAATAACCTTTGGGGAAAATGGGAAAGGCTTCCAGTCAAATGTTAAGGTTGTGAAGGGTATCATTTATATATATATATTATCCTCATAGTGAGGAAAAAATTAGTAATTTGTAGAGTATCCAAGGAGCAACTAAAAGGGAATATCCAATGAGATGTAGCTTAGAAATTTTCCCTCAAGGCTACACATTGCCAAAATTACAAATCACCCAAGTTGGCAAGTGGTCTCTTAAATTAAATCAATGCCGATTTATTTCCTAGAACATTTGATTATGAGTCTATTACATCATATCAAGCCACAACCATGCATTTTGGGCAAATATTTCTTTGAGTAATGCCATAAATTCAATGCCATGTAGTTGTTCATCAATTAATTGTATTGTGAATGAGGAGAGGGATTGAGTGAAGTTCTATGAACATACATTAAAAATTAGACCTCATTTATTAACTTAACATAATAGAGTTATTTAGTTATTGGAAACTAATTATAGGGTTCTTTCATTTCCTAAATAATTCTCGGTCTTGGAAATACAAGTAGTGAACCATGCCAACTAGTCTTGACCAAATAGAGCCACTCATTCATCCTTGTTAGAAAACGAGCCTTGAGCTTAACTTGATAGAGAATACATTTTTTTAATGAATTCCATGAAAGTTTCCATGGTTATGAGATGGATAGGCGATAGTCACATCCTCTACAGATCAACATTAGAACATTAAATGCCACAAATCTTAGGGAGATGTGCTTCAGTGTGGGTTGAGTAATTACATTGTGGGAATACTAATATGCATCTCCTATGTAAATAAAAATAATAAAGGTGCATTGTAGAATGCATGTGGCATCATAAGAGAGGCGTCATGTCATTATGCCAGAGATATAAATATAAAGGGGTATAAAAAATGTTAATGAAAAAATGGATACCTACAATATCTAGTGAAAGTAGGAGTTGTTAAAATCGGGAACATGTATTGGGTTATTATTGGTAGGGGGTTAAATAAAGTGATTTTTAGAGGTACTTTCCAATATGTAGTAAAATTAAGGGTATTCATTAGTATTCCATGAATGCATGTGCTATGTCAAAGGTTCATTGAGTGAAACCCCCATGTTTGACCTCCAGGTGTAGAAATTTTGGCCTCCACTACAGATTTGAATTTTTTCCCCCCAACCAACTCTTTCTACCACACATGTGAGATTATATCTACCTAATGAGCCCTCCTTTGACCTTCACTTGACTTTCGCTCACTTCAATAGCATGATGATTACCCTTGTTGACATTTTCTTAACCTACTTGTCTCATTTTCGCGAAGATTAAACTTGGATATAGAAACCATAGGTTTTGCTGCAAAAACCCTAGTTCTCCTTAGCATGTGTGAGACAAAAATAACCCAAACAAAATCTTTATTTTCCTCTTCCTTCTTCATTTCCTTCTTCTCGCTTCTTCTTCGCTATAATGAGATATGTGTGAATGTATCTCAACAAGGATGAGTTCCCTCCTATATATTGGCTCTTCAAGGTGGATGTGGCTCTTTCTTTTAGCCCACCATGGTCTTGGATGGTATCTAGACATTTCTTAAGAAAAAATTTATTTTCTTTACAAGTTATATTGTGTTTGATGGGGTCTTCAAATTATGACAATGAATATTTTGACTTCTTGACCTAGGAAAAACCCTATAAGCACTCAATGGGTACTTGACCTATAAAATGAAATACCTTGACCATAAAACCCATGCTCCAAAACTAATAATAATAATTTTTCTTTCATTTTACACTTTAAAAGAGTCAAAAGTGCATTTTGTCTATATGAAGACGGAACCTAGTCACACATTTTTCAACAACTCCCTACTATGGGATGGACAAATATTGGATAATAAATGAATAAAATATCATGACATTATTGACAAATTCTAGAGCTCCACTGATTAAGAAAATCTAGGAATGTGTTCCTTGTCATTTAATGAAGATTCCTAGTGTTGGGAAACATATACACGTTTTGAGGGATTTTGGAGGGTAAAGATGCCTCCTTTTAAGGAGAATGCTTCCTTATCACTCGGTATAAGTACTAATTCGACTTTTCCTCTAGGGGCATGTATTTCTTATTCTTCTTGTGGAGAAAAATTGCTATTTAGCAGCTCCACTTTCATTTCTAGCACGAATGTACTTGGATTGATTCAAATAATGAAGTTTGGTGTGATGTTTAGCTTCTAAAGCTTGGTTTACTTAATATTACTCTGAGTATCCTAGGTCTTTGTCATCATAGGAGCCTTAGATTTGTCTTGTACAATTTCTTTGTTTTCTTTTCATGTCTTACTTACATGAATCTCTTATTCTTGTTTTCCCTATTTTTGCATTTAGTATTGATGCTTCTTTTGTTGTAGGTTATATTGGTTAAATGATTGAAGTGACCTATTTTGTAGGTTATTTATCGAGTCACATGAATTATGAATCCCTAGAGAATATTTTAAAATTCATATTCATCATTGAGCTACTTGAATTGGTTTACTAATTCACAAATCTAGAATTTATGGAAGTCGCTTGTAGTAAAATAGTAGTAATTTACTACAATTTTTTTAAATGTGTTAATGAACTTTACTTGAGTTTATTCCAATTGGATTGGGTTATAAGAAAATTCAAGTTAACAAAAAAATTTACTCCATAGTATTTTCACTTGATTAGGGTATCAATTTAGTAGGTTAAATAGCTCACTAATGCTTAAATTTGTTTTTTTAAAGTGGTAATTTTCTGATATTTTTTAGCACATGTTAATAGGAAAATTTTTGAGTGATTCCACTTGGAATGGAGTCCTACGACATCCAAATTTATAACAAATTTTTTCTCATCTCATTTCCATTTGATTTGTTTGGGTATTCAAAAATTTATCTCGAGGAGTGAAAGTTTTGTAGCAGTCCTATAGCATGTGTAAACTTAATAAGGTTTTCTCGAAAAGTTTGGTTTTTGTCTCTTAGGCTTCAATAATGACCCCTAGGCTCCAAAACCATGATCAAGTAATACCAAATACCTCTTAATTCTTTACTTGTTTCCATTACAATTCACCTCTGCAGTTTAGACTAGTGGAGAGATTCATGACTTGAAGAGCGTAATCATGACTTTCATGATTACTTTATGAAGCACCTTGTGAACTATATTGAAAAAATCTATCATGATTAGGTTTTTTTCATGCATCTTAAGATATGGTTTCCATTCCCAACATTTTTATTTCTATTACATAAACTAGGTTTCCTTTTGATGTAAAATTTACACGATGCAGATAGGTTAATGATTACATTTTTGCAAGTAGGATTAGGATGCATTTACATTCGTTCAAACTAGAATAGTCTTTTATTTCTATAAAAGTAATTAGGATTTCCTCTCTACAAAAGTAGTTAGGTTTCATTTCTGCAAAAGAAAGCAGGTTTCCTTATCTACAATTAGGATTAGTTATGCTTTTTCTTTCGACAAACATAGAGTACTATAATCTCTTGCACCAACTTAGGTATAAGTACACCACCTCCTGCACATATAGTGCTACAACCTCTTAAATTTGTATGACATTGAATTGTTAATTTTAGGTATGTTCTATGCTAGAGAAATTTATTTCAATTTATTTTCCACATTAGCAATCACATTAGCATAAACTAAACTACAGATAGAACATAAATATAAATCACAGAAGAAAAGCCATGACAACAGGACAAAATATGTGGTGCTAGCCAGGGGCAAACCCCACAATGTGGGGAACCCTTGATCAACTCTTCTTTCATATTCTTCAAAGTTCAACAGAGAAAGTGAGAGATATATTACATTTGTAATAGAAGTCAATCACTTTGACTCTTGATATTAGCATGAGATCAGTTGAAGACATATTGCTTCAACTGATTCTCTAAGGTGACTCATTAACCTGTCATAGTGTTGCATCTCGTCTATTTGTTGCACATTACCGTGTGACACATTGTTGTACTGTCACATGTGTTGGACCTTGATGACTAAGCTGCTCTCATCTTCATGTTCTTCACCGTACTGCATCTTCCATGGTATTATTCATCATCAAGCTACCCATGCTCATGATCTCATTCATTATTATGTTGCGCATGCTTATATCTTCATGCATCATTATGTTGCCCATGCTCATATCATCATGCTACCCATGATCTCATACATCATCCTGGCCATAC
Organism: Pinus taeda; assembly: GCA_000404065.3. Classification (NCBI taxonomy): domain Eukaryota; kingdom Viridiplantae; phylum Streptophyta; class Pinopsida; order Pinales; family Pinaceae; genus Pinus; species Pinus taeda. The sequence goes on along the minus strand of APFE031481836.1, from coordinate 15,684 downwards.
CCATATCATCATGTATCATTATGCTGCCCATGCTCATATCATCATGATGCTTATTATGCTACCCATGATCTCATACATCATGTTGCCTTCCTTCAGAGACAAATGCTCCAGTTGTTTCTGTAGTTCCCGACAGTTCTGGCTTTTCCTGGAGTTCCGATAGTTCCGACATTTCCATCTTTTTCGACTTTTCTGGCTTTTTTGACTTTTCTGGCTTTTCCTGTATTTTCAGCTTTTTCGGTGTTTCCATCTTTTCCAGTGGTTTCGGCTTTTCTCACAGTTCTGGCTTTTTTGACAGTTTTGGCTTTTCTGACAGTTCCAAGTTTTCTGATAGTTCCAGCTTTTCTAGCTTTTCAAGCTTTTCCGGTAGTTCTAGCTTTTCCAATAGTTCCGGCTATTCCGACTATTCTGACTTTTCTGGCAGTTCTAGCTTTTCCAGCTTTTCTAGTTTTCTAGCTTTTCTAGCTTTTCCTGTATTTCTGATTTTTCAGCAGTTTCGGATTTTCTAGCAGTTCCTGCTTTTTCGACTTTTCTGGATTTTCTGAGATTTCTGGATTTTCCGACTTTTTTGGTATTTATGGCTTTTCCAGTTTTTCCTGCATTTCCAACTTTTCTGGTAGTTATGGCTTTTTCGGCAGTGCAAGCTTTTCCTTCAGATATCTCCTCCTACTAAAACCCAAAGACATGTAAAGAGAGGAAGAGATCCAAGTGTGTGTAGAAATAACTTGAAGTCCTCTTCTATTTATACTAAAATGTAGAGGTTGAATAGACATGACTGTTGGGCCTTTGAGCCTACACAAGTTGTTGGCCGACTTAACAATTTGTCCATAACATAAATAAATTCATAAATTCATAAATACTTATTGGAATCAGATGATCTTTAGATCAATCCTACCCCTCTCAATGAGAGGGATCCAATAAAAACATTAGTTGCAATAAATAATATGACCCACATGGAGTTTGGCATTAGTTGCCAATTTTAACACACCCTCTCAGCTATGGAGAACTCCATCCGCTGATCCATATGTCCAACTATATTATCTCTACATCAGTGCCCTACACTGCTCTGCTCAGCTCTACTAGCTTAGCTAGCTCTGCTTAGCTCTGTTGGCTCTACTATGCTATGCTCAACTCTGTTGGCTTTGCTCTACTCAACTGTGCTGGCTCTGCTAGCTCTGTTGGCTCTGCTCTACTCTGCTTAACTCTGCTAGCTCTGCTCTACTCTGCTGGTTCTGTTATGCTCAACTTAGCTCTATTGAACCACAAAGAACAAGAATTGATCAAGAATGTGTCATACCATTCTCCACTAACCCGACATCAGTCTCAGAGTGTGTACCACTGGTCCTAGACCAGTCCTCAACCGACCCGAAGTTAGTGTCATAGTAGGTACAACTCTTACCGTTGGTCCCAAACCAGTGCTCTACTAACTCGAAGTTAGTCTCAAAGTATGTACCACTAGTCCTAGACTAGTCCTCAACCAACCCAAAATCAATTTCATAGTTGGTACAACTCCTACCACTTGTCCTAGACCAGTATCATCGATCCCAGATCAATGAAGGTCATCCTAGCATAGGGAGTATGGTAGATATAGCGATGCATCCATCGATACTACTATGGTCCCTATCCTCATTTCCTTGCTCATTGATCAGATGAGAGGTACTTCCCATGAGTACCAGACTGCATGAGTAGGGTTCCTCGACAGGAGAACTTAATCAATCCTGTCCTCACAGGAGAAATAATCATCCTCCTACACAATCACCATGGAGAACACATCATCCAGACCTCACAGGAGAATTAATCATCCTACTACACAATCATCATGGAGAACACATCGTCCAGACCTTAGAGGAGAACTAATCATCCTGCTACACAATCATCATGGAGAACACATCATCCAGACCTCACAAGAGAATTAATCATCCTGCTACATAATCGTCATGAAGAACACATCATCCAAACCTCACAGGAGAATTAATGATCCTGCTACACAAGAGAGTGAATCATCCTATCCCATAAGAGAGAGAATCATCATGTCCCACAGGAGAGCGAATCATCTTTTCCACAGGAGAGTGAATCATCCTGTCCCACAATAGAGCGAATCATCTTGTCCACAAGAGAGTGAATCATCCTATTCGCAAGAGAGCAAATCATCTTGTCCCATAAAAGACTGGATCATCTTGTCCACAGGAGAGCGAATCATCCTATCCATAGGAGAGTGAATCATCCTATCCCAGTGCACACCACCAAGGGAGGTGAGCCACCCCATGGTCATATTTTGCTCTAGCAAGAATCGCAAGCCCCCAGAGCTCCCAGAGCTCAATGTATGCAACATGCAGGACCCTTTTACAAGGGTCTCTCGGCAACTCCAAGTTGTTCAGGAAAATCACAAATTTTATCTTTCCCCGGGGCACTAACAAAGTGTAGTGACCTGTACATCATCTCAATGCGATGGAACCTCCTTGCTCATCGACTTACCATATCCCAGATAAGACAGTATCTAATGTCTATCTACTGGAGCAATCATTGAATACGGGATTCCTCAATAATCGAATCCCAGCTCTGGTTATCACAGATAATCATAGTGGTATTCATCATGTGTACTCATTGAAGAGTTTCCACAACTAGGCAACGCCATACGAGGTCATACTCGTAGTTATGTATCCAGTGTGAGCAGTACTTATAACAACCGATTTCGGCTTCCTACTCATCCATGATATCGAAGCTGAATCCAAAGGGAACCAACACTGAGAAGTGCTCTAGTGATCCTCCACACTGCCTGCCCAGTTAGCATTTGAATAACCATGCAGTTTTCATATTTCCGGCAGTGTATCTTAATCCATGAGAGATTGTGCCTTGAAGATATCTCAGAAGATTCATGGAACCAATCTAGTGAGGATCAACCAAATATGAGCTCACCATGCTAACTGTAAAAAATATGTCTGGAATCCAACTCCTTCTTACTTCTGCAAATGAGAGGGTCTACATCTTTCAGAAATAGTTTGTCCGCATAAGGTGTCGGTATGAGAGGTCTATCATTCACAACATTCGAGTAATGGTTTGGATCGATTTCACTCCTAGTGAATCTCAGCTTCATTAAACATCTATTAATCCTCTCATACTATGCCCAGGGTGTTTTGCTTGAAGCCATAAAGGGCTTTCTTCCACCTGTATACATGAGATTCCCATTCATGAATCTCAAACTCCACGGATTGTTCCAAACTTGTGGACCTGCTGGATGAGGGGAATGGTGGCCTCATAAGATTTTCCTTAGGTACATCTCAAACATGTACTTTCATGCTCCTTTTGAATTCAAGCATCCCTGTCACCATCTGACTCACAGATCTCTGGTGTTGTGTCAGTGGACATGGTCCCTAGTGGAATTCGTACAACTTTATACAACCCTGACCTCAAAAACATCTTTGAAAAAGCTATTTTCAAACACGTACCTTTCCATTGCTAAAATGGACACCAGGTTCTTCTTGCGATCAGGTACATAAAAGAGATCACATTCCCTACATCCTTAGATCTAGAATTCTCAATGAAGTGATCTTTAAGTAGGCCATCAGAAGCTTCTACTGCACCATTATGATAATATTCTCTACTTCCACTTCAGCCTCAATGAATTTGAAGAGGGATGAGGAACCCATTAATCCTTTTGTCCTTTCCCAGTTGTCTTCCATGATTTCTCTTTCAGTCTTGCTTGGGTATTGTATTCACCTCAGCTCTCATACCATGTTAATATTAGTATGTCCTATGCTAGAGAAATTTATTTCAATTTCTTTTCCACATTAGAAATCACATCAACATAAAATAAACTGCAAATAGAACATAAATATAAATCGTAGAAGACAAGCCAAGATAGGACACAAAATGTGGTGCTAGAAACGGACAAACCCCACAATGTGGGGAAACCCTTGATCAATTCTTCTTTTATGTTCTTCAAAGTTCAGCAGAGAAAGTGAGAGAGATAGTACATTTACAATAGAAGTCAATCACTTTGACTTTTGATATCGGCATGAGATCAGTTGAAGACATATTGCTTCAACTGATTCTCTAAGGTGACTCATTCACCCATCATAGTGTTGCATCTTGTCTATTTGTTGCACATTACCGTGTGACACCTTGTTGTATTGTCACATGTTTTGAACCTTGATGAATGAGCTACTCTAATCTTCATGCTGCTCATCATGCTGTATCTTCCATGGTCTTATTCATCATCAAGCTACCCATGTTCATGATCTCATTCATAATTATGCTGCCCATGCTCATATCATCATACATCATTATGTTGCCCATGCTCATACAATCATGCTACTTATTATGCTACCCATGATCTCACACATCATGCTACCCATAATCATATCATCATGCATCATTATGCTGCCCATGCTCATACCATCATGCTGCTTATTATGCTGCCCATGATCTCATACATCATGTTGCCGTCCTTCGGAGACAGATGCTCTGGCTGTTTTGGCAGTTCTCGGTAGTTCCGAATTTTCCAGCAGTTCCGACAGTTCTGGCATATCCGACTTTTCCAACTTTTTTGGATTTTCGGGATTTTCCAGTATTTCTAACTTTTTTTGCATTTCTGGCTTTACAGACAATTCCAGCTTTTCTGGCAGTGCCATCTTTTCCGGTAGTTCCGGCTTTTCTGGGGGTTATGTCTTCTCCGAGAGTTCTAGCTTTTCCGACAGTTTTAGCTTTTTCGGTAGTTTTGGCTTTTCCAACTTTTCCAGCAGTTTTGGCTTTTCTGGTAGTTCCAGCTTTTCCTGTAGTTTCGACCTTTCCGATAGTTCCGGCTTGTCTGGTTTTTCCGGCAGTTCCAACTTTTTCGGCTTTTCTAGAAGTTCCGACTTTTCCGGCCTTTTCAGTAGTTCTGGCTTTTCTAGTAGTTCCGGCTTTTCTGGAAGTTCCGGATTTTCCGAGTTTTCTGGCATTTCTGGCATTTCCGGCAGTTCTGATGTTTCTGGCGGTTCCAACTTTTCCTCCAGTTCCGACTTTTCCTTAGGATCTCTCCTCCTACTAAAACCCAAAGACAAGTAGAGAGGAAGAGATCCAAGTGTGTGTATAAATGACTTGAAGTCCTCTTCTATTTATGCTAAAATGTAGAGGTTGAATAGACATGACTGTTGGGCTTCTGAGCTAAATAAGTTGCTGGTTGACTTAACAATTTGTCCATAACATAAATAAATTCATAACTTCATAAATATTTATCAAAATCGGATGATCTTTAGATCAATCCTACACCTCTCAATGAGAGGGATCCAATTAAAATATCAGCTACCATAAATAATATGACCCACATGCAGTTTGGCCCTAGTTTCTAGTTTTAACATGCATCAAATCAATGAAAATACACATTGTATGTTTCTCATATAATGTTGAGACCTCTTAAGTTAGTATGAACCCCAGGTTGATAATTTAAGTTGGTAGCCTAGGGAGTTGCAACATTATTACTGAAACACTGGGGATCATCATTTTTTGTTGCCATTGTTGGGGAGGTGTCAAAGCATGCATGGTTTTCTTCCATAGTTGATACATTTATACAAAAAAAAAAAAAAAAAATCATTAGCCATAATTCGTTTCAAAAACAAAAAATTTCAATTTTTGTTATAAAATCATAAAAAAAACTTCTTCAACACTAAACTCCCCTCATTTTCTCATGCGGTGCAATAGGAACCACATCACCATCCACTTTTACAGGTATAAGAAGAAGAGGTGGTATAGAAGGTAGAAGAAATTGATGGAGATGATGACAATGAGGAAGATCCTCCTGTATTTCCCATTCAAGATACTGATATCAACGTTCATATGAAGAACATCCCTCCATATTTCCATCCCAACGTCCATGGCATGGGGTCATAATATCTGAAAACCTCTCTTTGAATTTGAAATACTTTGTAGATCTTATCATTACTTATTAAAAACTAAAAAATTGAGATTGTTTATGACAACATTGAAGGATAGAGCTCTTAAAGAGTTCATGAGTTTAGGGACTAATTCAATAACATTATGAAAAGATGAAAAGTATATTTCTAGAAAAAATATAAAGACAATATTAAAGAAGAAATATTTAGAAGGACTAAAAAAGAAGATGAGAGCCTTGAGGATGTAATAGAGAGATAAATGTATAATGTTAAGAGGGAAAAATTTCATCCTTTAGTATTTGACACGCTAAAATCCCTCTTAGAACAATTAGACACAAGTGGATTGATCTCCTTAATATCAAGAATAGAGGTGATGTGTACCAATTATCATTTCAAGAAATTTATGAAACGTGCAAAGACATATCAAGAGGAATGGCAAGAGTAAGTAAATCATCATCAAGATTGGTAAGTCAAGCTAAACTTTGAAATTTTCTGAATAACTTTAAAACATAAATCCTTACCAATCTAAGTGAGCAAGTATAAATTTTAAGAGTTCATAGTGAGCAAAAGAAGGATGCTAAAATTCTTGTTATCCATGCATAATCATATGATGCTAAATATTGTTGATTGTTACAAAGGTCGAAAGAACTTTACCAAGAGGACAATGGAGAAATTCAATCACCAAAGCATCTCTATTATGTAGCTCCAAGAAGACCATGGTAATATAATCAACTAGGTATGATGCAAGAACCTAATTCACAATTTCAAGGATATGCTCAACCATCTCAATGTAATTGGAACATACCTTTTTCTTCGCAACCTTGGCCATCTCAACTGAAAACTAATATTGGAAAGAAGGTTGGCAAGAACCATATGGGAGAGATCCCCAATATCCTCAATATTTTCTTCAATATCCTCCATACCCTATTACATGCTACCCCTACCATCCATCTCCACCACAACCACAACCCCAACCACATCCATCTCAAAGATCCTCTTCCACTCAACTACACGCACAACCACTTATGAATCCAAACAATAAAGTAACTTAGCTCACTTACAATGTTGAGGTACAAAACTTCCAACCAACTCCTCTTGATCTAAATGGTATTCATCTTAGCTTAAGAAAATTATTGCAGAAAAAAATCATGGCTTGATGTCATTGAAGGACAACATTAAAAAAAATAAGATTCACATGAGGAGACAAAAGAATCATGGGTTGCACTTGATGGAAAGAAAACATAAAAATTAAAGATTAAGAAGGTTCCATCATGTTTACCATTAGATCCTCTATGTGTTCAGGAGAATAATCAATAGAAAGAAGAATATTCAAATGTCATAGTAGAAGAGGACACAAATAGTGATGCAAATGTGCAACTTGACTAGGGGCATAAAAATTGTATTGAAATATGGCTCAAGGCAATCATTAAGTTGCAGCAACACACTCTTCTTCAACAATTCCTTATCTTATCTCAGTCAAATAATTTAGTCTCTCATATTCAGGTACATTTCAAAGCATCGATTTCAAGCCTACACATGATTTTATTTCTCATCTTGACGTGCACATGGGTCCATGGGAAGTATTCCTATACCTAAAAGAGACTTTGTTTTTTCAAGTAGAGTAGGATAGAAAAAATAAATAAATAAATAAATGAAAAAAGAAGAAATAAGAGGGAAATAATAAAATCTTAGATGAAAACCTCTTTTTAGTCACGTGAGATTGGCTCACTGTTTGAAAACCTCCTTAAGGAAATCCTTGGGTTGGAAAGAAAAAAGGGAAATATCATAGGTGAAAACCTCCTTTGAGGCACCTAGGAAGACCTACTATTTGAAAACGTCATTGAGGCAAGTTAGGCTTTCTCCTCCTTTGTCCAGATTCTTCAACAGGACCAAGACCATGTCAATCCATCACCCTCATCAATTACCAACATCCACCCAACATTTCGAAGCCTTTCCAATTCATTCTCCTTGTCGTCCTAATGTACTACAAGAAGGTTTTGTGTTGTTACAGGACTCTCAAAATACACTTGAGTTATAAACTGTTCTGACCGTATCTCAAAAACCATGCATCATTTTTTTTATTTGTTCCATGGGGAGATGTATAAGGATGATGGTAACATTCTCAGGGAATTTTAGCACATTCCATTGCATAGTTTTCAAGAAAATGGCCTCAATCGCCTACAACCGTTTTCCATTTTTATCAATATTCGTGGATTGATTTGCCAAGATGTTTTATCAGGAGATGCATAAGGATGATAGATACATTCTCAAAAAATTTCAAGTGAATCCAATCTGCAATTTCAGAGATATGTACTAAACGTGTTGCTACAAGAATGTCCCGTAGTGCTACAAGACTAACCAAAATTGCTACAGGATTCTGATTGACATAGAAAGAGGGGTCATGTCCTATTTGATCCTTGGGGGAATGAATACATAAGTCTACCACAACAACATGATTCATCTCCAAACCATTTAGCCAATTCTCCATCCAAAAAATCATCTTTGTCCATGAAAAATATCCATTTTCATCCCTTCTTTCATTACTTTCAGCACAACCAAGGATTTTCATCCTTGTCCATAGATTGATCATGAATTATTAGTTCTATTGGAGGATCTATATGAAGAGTAATGTGATATTTGAAGGGTCTATTTGACTTGTATAGGAAGACACACAGTCTTGTATCAATCTGCATAGACCCTACAACACACAATGAAGGAAATGGAGACTCATTTTCTTGATTTTTAGCAGCTAAATGACCCTTTGTCAACTTCTACCAATAATCCATATAAGTGGGCGTGTGTGTGTGTGTGTTTGTTTCTTTCTCAAGAAATCATAAGAAGTAAAGAAGATAAAGAAATGACATCTCAGAAGACACTCAAAAATCGCAGTTTTGGAGGGGAAATATGCCTCCTATTAAGGAGAATTATTCCTTATCACTTTTTATAAGTGCCAATTCTAATTTTCCTCTAGGGGAATGTATTTCTTAGTCTTCTTGTGGAGAAAACTTTATATTTAGCAGCTCCACTTTCATTTCTAACAGGGATGTAATCGGATTGATTAAAATAATGGATTTTGGTGTCACTTTTATCTTCTAAAGCTTGGATACCTTCATATAACTTTGAGTATCCTAGGGCTTGGCTATCTGAGGAGCCTTAGAGCTGTCTTGTATAATATCTTTGTTTCCTTTTCACTTCTTATTCACCCACATATCTTATTCTTGTTTTTCCTATTTTTGCATTTAGTATTGATGTTTCTTTTGTTGTAGGTTATATTGGTTAAATGATTGAAGTGCATTTTTTTTCAACTTATTTAGATATTCACAAGAATGATTCATCCTTAGAACAACTTTGGAAAGTCATGTTCATCATTGAGCTAGTTTACTAGTTCACAAATCTAAAATTTCTGGAAGTCCCTTGCAGCAAAATAGTAGTAATTTTTTGCTATTTTTTAGAAGGTGTTAACTTCATTTGAGTTTATTCTACTTGGATTGGTTCATAAAAGAATTCAAGTTAATAACAAAATTTAGTCCATAGGATTTTCACTTGATTATGTTATGCATTTGGTAGGGTACCTAGCCCACTAATTCTTGAATTTCCATTTTTTAGAATAATAATTTTCTGTTATTTTTTAGCACATGTTAAGAGGGGTATTTTAGAGTGAGTCTAATTGGAATGGATTCCTAGCACATTCTACTTTCTAAAAATAATTCTCATCTCATTTACATTTGATTTCTTGGATATTTGACAATTTATCTCGAGGAGTCGAAATCACGTAGTGTGTAAACTTGACCAAATTTTCTCCCAAACATTGGTTTTTGTCTCTTAGGATTCAATAATGTCTCCTAGGCTCCAAAACCATGATTGAGTAAGACCAAACACCTCTCAATTCTTGCCTCTTCTCCATTGCAATTCACCTCTGTAGTCTAGATTAGTGGATAGATTCATGACTTGAAGAGCATAATGATGATTTTCATGATTACTTTATGAAGCACCTTGAGCAATTTATTGACAAAATATATCATGATTATGTTTTCTTTCATGCATCTTAAGCTAGGGTTTCCATTTAAAACATTGTTATTTCTATTGCATAGAATAGGTTTCCTTTTGATGTACGATTTACACTCTGTAGATAGGTTATTTCTTACATTTTTGCAAGTGGTATTAACATTTACATTCATGCAAAGCATAATAGTCATTCCTTTCTGTAAAAGTAACTAGGATTTCCTCTCTGCAAAAGTAATTAGGTTTCCTTTCTGCAAAAGCAAATAGGTTTCTTTTTCTGTAATTAGGATTAGTTGTGGTTTTTCTTTGTACAAACATAGAGTAATATAGTATCTTGCGCCAAATTAGGTAAAAGTACACCATATTCTACACATAGAACATTGCAACCTCTTAAGGTTGTATTGAATTGCATCATATCAAAGAAATAAGGACACATTGCATGTTTCACATATAGTGATGACACTTCTCAACTTTGTACAAACCTCAAGTTGATCATTTAGGTTGGTAGCCTTGGGAGTTGTAGCATTCTTGTTGAAATAATAGACTCAATCAAATTCTACTATTTTCTTTCTCAATAACATGTAAGAAGGTAAATCACACATTCTTAGGAACTTATATTAAATTGTCATTAATCATTCTATGACTTTAACATAGTCCAATTTTGAACCATATATTTGAGAAAAATGATCCTTAAATTCTTCTCCCATGCATAGTTATGTCTAGATTTCAAATATTGAAACCTTTGTATACCATAATACCACTGGCTCGAAATACATTCCTTCTAACAATTGTGCCAACCATCAATACTTTTCTAATTTTGAAAATTAACTGTATAAAGACACCTCAAAGAAACTTAATATGAGGCAACAAAAAAATTATTCCGCTCAAAATTTTTTCTACGTGTAGCATAAATAATCTTTGGTTTCTAGTGGAACTCGAAGCTAATATATATCTTCTTCTCTCCTTTATATCCACATCCCTCAAGTGTACAATATTGATGAGAAAAGGATAGGAAAAATGAGTTGGCGGTGACAAGTTGTTAAACTTATCTCGAGATGCACCATTTCCACATATTACACAGAATGCTCTCATGCAACATATTACCAAAAAGAAAGAAAAAAATCCTCACAAACTAAATTCTAAGTAATAGGGTTTACAGGATTCTCTTTGATTACAAGAAAATGTAGGAGAAAAATTGCTTTAGTATTTTCTCGATCTCCATGCACTTCAATATTCATGCTCCCATTATCTGATGCAATAATGTCTATGGTGTTACCGGGAATAGTGTCCACTCGGATGCTGCTATTCCCACTAAGACTGGTAGCTATCTTAGAAACAAACAAGTAAAGTCTAATTTCGTTTTCCTTTCTGAAAATAGATAAGAGTGGAACAAAGGAGATCAACCTTAGTCTTGCACTTGATTTCCTTGTTTGATTCCTCTCCTTCCTCATAGAACTTTGCCGCTTCTTCTTCATCTACCCAGCTTCAAAGAGAACCTATGGAATCACAACAACATACTACTGTCGAAGAACAAAGATCTATATTCATAAATAACACACGACCAAATATGTGTTAACCATAAAAATGCATATATAAGCAAACATACAAGAATATGGAGGAGAACTTGAGTAGCTTTATTAAGATCAAGAATAGCAAGAGAATTAAAACCATATGTTCTGACCCAACATCATCCTCCAGCAAGAAAGCCCTTCTTCTCCTCAAGTAAAGCTTAGATCACCCAACACTATGAAGTTACACCAGAAAACCAACAACACTTCTCTACAAGATACAAGATTCCAGCCTCCGGATCTCTGTGATGAGGGATCCATATATAGATGATTGTAGGGGGGTGAGTCATCTTCTAGGGTCTTGATTAGTGTCCTCTCTCTGATAGTTCCTGATTCCAATTGGAGAAGGATGATATCTTACTCATCCCTGGTTGAAAACAAAGAGGCAAGTGTCAGAGGGGAAGCTTTTGGAAGATTCCATGATCTTCCACCTCGCAATTTGTCCCTTCGATTTGTCCATTCCCGACCATTGCACCCTACAGAGGGGCCATTTAGTATGCATCGCACCATTTACA